>VZRN01001092.1:792508-878083 GCA_013397935.1 Dasyornis broadbenti | reverse complement strand
TTTTTTTTTTTTTTAAAGCTCATCAAGCACACTCACACCTACCACAAGCTTGTTCTGCTTTGGGGGATAGCAGGCTGTGTGACCATAACAGAGCACGGTACCTCATACGTTCATTCATAGATTTGCCTCCATAAAAACTGAGGCTGTAGTATAGCTTTCAAAGGAAGCCATTTAAAAAGAAAACATTACAGAATATACAATTGTAGGTTTTGAATCTCAGACACAAGTTCCTTGACGTGTTGAAAGGTGATGTTTTCGATTTCTGACTCCTGAACTCTTATCTTTACAGTCCGCAGGCTTCTGTTGTGAAATGTCTATCAGAGCACTTGCAATTGCAAGACCTGCAAGATAAATAAAGGAAAAACAAAATTTAATGCTCAGCTTTCCTGAGAAGAATTCCAGAGCAGTGTGATGGTTTCTTTCAGGCCAAGTTTTTGTACTTTTCCAGGAGTGATCCGTTTTATTTCCAAGTCAGATAACAAGTTCTCACTTTCTTAAATCCTACCTGGTAACAGTGAAGAAACAGTGGAAGGGGGAAAGTGCAGTTAAGAAACCAGACAGGAAATCGGGAGAACTAAATTCCATTTATGTCTCTTACTGATTTGCTGTGTGATATTAGCATGACCTCTCTTTATCACCATTTTCTATGTGGACTAGCAGGTTTCTGATACGGATTTTCTCGTATTAAATGTTTGTGCATTGCAATTATAAATGGATAAAACTATCAAATCAGAAAAAAAAAGAGAGAAACAGAAACTGCCTTTAGGAAAATACTGAATATTTGCCTTTGCTACTCCTTGTTTTGCTTTCTCTCTAGACCTAAGAACTTAATAGTTTAAGAATTTACTCTTTTATTTGCATACTTTCTGGAAATTAGTGACTTCTGAAATGCTGTGATTAACAGCACACTTAATACACGGTAGGTCTGAGGTTTTAAACTCACACAGATGGTATTACAATTAAATAACTTAGGAGTATTCACATGATTCGTATGTTCTACTGCAACAGTATCACAAAAAAACCACATCCACGTCTACCCAAAATGTAAGTGAGGATGCTGCTGGTTCTCCATGCTGCCCAAAACATCTCGTTCTCCAACCACTAACAACACCGCTCTCCAAGGAAATATTGAAATACTTTCTGAAAATACTTTTCACCATGTCTAACACGTATCTACTTTTTATCTGAAGCAAATATCAAACTCAATTTATCTATTACACAGAATCCAGTTTTGCAACACTTTTCATGCAATCCCTCGTTACAGCACTTATCTACTAAGAAACTGTTCAAAAATAGTTTTTCACTAACAAGTGTTGCTACAATCTTCTTCCTTAGTACATGACACACCATCAGATTCAGTTCAGGTTTCCAGTATCCTGAAAAAAATTATGTTATTGCACACTATAACATTACCTTTCTTAACTCACAAAGAAGTTGCAAGAATTAACGAATGTGCATCCAGCTTTTTAAAAATGCACAATACTGTAAAACTCTAAGTACAATTATCATTGATACATTCAGGATATGTTAGAGCCAAGATTAATCAAGTTGTTTTTTCTCACATACACAGATATTTCCTGGCATGAGCCAGTGATGCCTTAAATTGGACTGTGACAAATTAGTTGAAATCTTTGAGGCACCTTTAAAGTTTAAGCAGCATCTGGTATTAGCAAGTTCAGGGATAAAACCGAAATAACATATTGATCATTGCTTACATGGGATCCCATCTTCAACAGCTAGGCTTAGGGACTGTGCTAAACAGAAGGAGTATTATTGGCAAACAGATTTTCCAATTTCATAAGCTATTTCAAAATACATTTGAATGTATTATGCTAACCTCACCTGATATAACAATTAACAAAAAGGAATCCTTAGGTCTAGCACTGCATACTGGGATGTACTGGCATGTTGATAGAGTTCCATTAAAATCAGGTCACTACAGAAGATTATTTTTCAAAACGTCATGCAAATCATCTGATGAAATTCATTTATTATGTTCTCTACACCCGGCACAGCTCCTTGTTATCAAAGCAATACAATTAACCGGGGGAACAATTCATTATTTCAGACTGGCAGTCCAAAGGAATTTCATTTACCAAGTCAAGCTTGTGCACAGACACTTCAAGCAAGGAGAATTTACATCAAAATAAAACAGAAGAAAACGCTGTGGCTTAAATATTCATTAAAAGAAAAAACCCAAAACATTCCCTTGATTTTGCAGGTTTTTTATCTAAGTAACAAATGTGAATACATTTACAGTCATTGAAGTTGGAACTGTAAATTGTATAAATCTGTATGTGTTACCTCAATTCCTAAGTTATTACATTTACCCGCCTTCTCTGAATGCTGCTATTTAAATATCCTACCTAACATCCAAACTGGTATTTTCCAAATCACTACATGGTCTCTGTTTGCTTCTGACTCTCAAGCAGCACGGCAGAAAGGAACAATGGAATCACTAAGGATCCCACATGGAGAATCAGTGGATCACCTCCAACAGGCTAATTTCTGGAAATTCAAGCTTAGCTGCAGAACCAGACCTATTTTTAAATTTAGTTTATTTTTCCACTAAATGTTATAGAAATAACCTGACCTAGTTCTGTGCAGCTCAAACAACTTCTAGCTTGTTTTAAGGATATGTATGCATAGGTCATTAAGAAGTGAGCCCAGCCAAATCATAAGTGGAAAGTGTATTTTTGTAAGAGATAATTGCATCCACAATGAGGAAAACACCAGAGAAAGCAATATGAACTTGGTTATCTTTAGCAGAACTATTGTCTTTCCTAATGGAAGTTAAATGCTAACAGTTTATTCTCAGGAAGTGTCTAATCATAAAATTACTGGGGTGTAAATTTTTTCCTTTTTTTTTTTTTTTACAATAGTGCAAAACTATTAATAAGTAGAGGGAAAAAAATACAGCAAATCAAATGAGATTACCTTGAAAAGCGCATTTATATACAAACAGCACGTTAATTCTGCATTTGAACAGGAGCATCTGAAAAAGTCATTCATTTTGAGATGCTCTCCTCCCAGTGTCTGTAAAATCAGGCAGTACTATATATTTTAATTTTGCAGCAAAACAGCTTCATTAGGCGTGAAAGGTTAATTGCAGGTTTAAGTGCAGTTCGGGGAGCAGTGCACGGGTCTGTGGTGAATAGCACAGTCTGCTACAGGAAGGCTGAGCGCTATAAACTGTTTGCCCTGCTGAAATGTTTTACTACCTCATTTACTAACTGTCTTCTTTTACTGCTTGTATTTGTAGTTCTTCTAAACCTTTAATAGCTACAGTTTTATTTCACTGTAATCAGATTTAAATGGAAATACCCATGCTGGGATGTTTAAACATTTTTCCTCTGATTGTACACAACTACATTTGAGCTGATGTAAAGCTACACTATCTCTAAAAGTAGGGAAAAAAACCCCTACATTGAAAAAATTAGTCTTGCATGCTGGTGTGCATATTTAAAACCTTTTTTTTCCTCCTCTATTGTTCACTTTAATGAGAAATGCATTGAGTTCTTACTATCTCCTCTGTTGAAAGTAAGGGAACAAAGAATGACCTCAGATTCGTGGTTAGGCAGGTAACTGGAAATGTTTCCTTTCAATTTGAATATGCATTATTCAGACATAACATCTGGATAGATGTCTTCATTTGATTAAATTTCTACATGTCATTGTTATGCAGAATCAGAACATTCAGAAACCTGAAGACAATAAAATAACTACGAGTCAGGTAGATCAATTAGATTTGTTTGACATTTTAACCAAAATTATAGCCATTGTTTAAGGTGACTTTAAGCAACGAAAATAAAATGCCAGCTGCCATACAGAGAGACTTAAACAGAAAGACTGGGTAAACACTATATTATTAAAGTCACAGCTTCACCCTTCAGTGCCCAAAAGTCTTTGTGTTCCTTCCATTTGTTGATTCTTTAAAGACTGGCATTACTGTACATGCTCACCTCATAGTGGACAGAAGTCTTTTATCATAAAGGATCTGCTACTCGAAATCTTTCCATTGTAAAAGATTTATTGCCCATGGAAATCTGTAGAAATGGATCTGAGCTGTTTGAAGATACCCTGAGTGATGGGAATCTGTGGTGCCTCGTGAAGGTGACCATAGCACACAGTGAAGGCAATGATCCCAATTTCATGTTCATCAATAAAACTACCAGTTATAATGTAGGGAATTTTAATGAGTTCTGTCATTTATCAACATTTCAAGCCTATAAAAATACTTTTTGATAAATACACAATGTATATTATGTGTGTGTAACATATATAGATATATATACACAAATTATGTAATAATGTACCATATATATTTCATTAAATAATAATAATATGTAATAATCCTATGTATATATAAACATATACAAAGCCCCAAGGTAATAATGAAGTTTTGTATTACCTATTTCTTAATTTGAAGAAACAGATCACATTCACCATAACATTTATTGTATATGCTTATTCTTCATAGGAAAAAATAACTTCATTATAATGTCCATAATAGTGGGGGAACATAACATTCTAGAAGGAACATAACATTCTAGAAGATTATTACTAGGCAGTGTTTCTGGGTACCCATGGAAAAAAATTTGCCCAGTTCCTATGAGATGTGCTAGAAATTGCCATATTCAATTTAGTTGTTTGGCAATAGTTTCATGATTTTCTGGTTGTTCCTGTGTTCTTGACCAAACTGTCTCCAAGCAGACCAGCTCATGCTTCACTTTCATGACTGAAAAGGCCAGCCTGGTCTCTGTGCTGCATATTCCTCTGCTATGGATCAAGTCATGTTGGGGGATATCCAAAAGGCACATAAAATGGAACCGGAACAAAATCTGGTATTTAAAAGTGTGATCCGCAGAACTCCTCCTAAGCAAGTACAAAACTGACACCCGAGTGCCTGCTTTCCAGGAGAAAAATTGAGAGTCATCTGAAGTTCAAGGCTGTACATGGCTAGAAGAACACAACAGATCTAAGTTCATTTCAAAGTCAGAAAACAGTCAAATCCTTCATGTGTATCCGAGTTTCCTGATCTGGCAGGTGTGCCTAGACAGTATCCAGAGATCGCAGACTTAGTCACAGAGAAAAATAATCATAAGCATCTGCCAAGAAGAATAAGTATCTTCATAGCCTGTCATACTGAATGTTTTTTTATTTGAATTAGATTATTTTTAAAAGGACAAGCTGACAGCACCTCAAATTCACAGTCTTTTTATGGGCTTCTCTTCCTGTTTGGTGCATGAATGTGTATTTTAAGTTGACACCACTCTTACTTTCAGAAAGATATATTAAACAAACTAAACTAACTAGGAAATTACTTTGGGCAAGTAACCCCATCATTTTTTTCCAGTGATAATTTTTGCTAGATGGGAAGACAGCCAAGGGGCCAGGAGGTACGTTTCCCTCTTCTTTTGCATATAACTTAATTAAATAAGTAAAATACGAGGCAGAGCTTAAACCATAACAATAATAAACTAAATAACGACCGAGTGGAATTAAATAGCCACACACTAGTAGAGAGAAGAAGCCATGCTCCTTTTTATTACACCTTTGCTATTTAGCAATAAGAGCTATCTGTAAGGGACTAAGAAATTCTTATTCCCAGAATAGACTTATAAATTACCTGCTGTCAGTTTGTGGGAAATGCAGACTATACAATAAAGGCTCTTTGAAGAAATGCTCAGCCTTTCCCAAATTTTCTCATTTTGAAAAGGAAATGGCCCTACATATTTGTGTGGAATATTTGTGTTCCACGGGGCCAGTAGTGATTTCTTTTTTTTTTTTTTTTTTTTTTTTTTTTTTAATGCGGTCAGGCAGTTCTCCTTCCCTTTCAGTGTGAGATATCCATAGTTTAGTCTGAAATCCAGGTCTGCACAACATCTGGTGCCTTTAAACTATCCAGCCTGCCAGGGACTAAGAGAGTACATGGCTTGTTTCACCTCTGGATATGGACAAGGGGAAGTTGACAATGCATTTTGGGATGCCTCAAACACTGTCCTGATAAAGTGGACCCAGGGGGGAGTTGGAGACACTACAGTACTGGGACTGGGGCAATCTAACATTGATTAACTGAAGTTTTTTTCCCCCACCCTCTCTTCTCAACTCAAGCCCTCCTGGAACACAAGAATCATAGGATCATTACATTGTTTAGGTTGGAAAAGACCCTTAAGATCATGGAGCCCAACCATTACGTTAACACTGCAAAGTCCACCAATAAAACACGTCCCTAAGTGCCACACACACACGACTTTTAAGTCCCTCCAGCCATGGTCATTTCACCACTTCCTGGGGCAGCCCATTCCAGTGCCTGACCACCCTCTTGGTGAAGAAGTTTATCCTAAGAGCCAATCTAAACCTCCCCTGGTGCAACTTGAGGCTGAGTCTTGTCATACTGCTTTTAACTGATATTAAAAACACCTGAAAAGGAATAATCTCCTTAGAGTATGTGCAAATATCATGCAGACTAATTCCTTGCTGCTCTGCCACTGTACATTACACATCATGTATTAAAATGCAAGTAATTGCACTTTTTTCCACAATGGACAGTAATATCTGAAGCATTTGGATTACATTTTCAGTTTGATTACATCTCCTTTCCATTGAATCATTTATCCATATGTTATGAAAAACATCTCTATTCTTGTGATGTTGTGCAGCCGTTTAATTTGTTTTCAAGAAAATCACTATAAACTAATTTGCTACTCTGCAAGAATTTGGTGAGATGCATTAATCATGCCAGAATCTAATTTGGTCTTATAAACCTATTTCTGCAGAAGAGAAAAAAGTCTGTTTGGAGTACTGAAGAAGCGCTACTTTCACTTACTTTTAGCAATACCTGGTTTATTACAAACAAAATCATAATTGGTTTTGTTTAGAAGTCAGTAGCACAGTTATGGCCCAGGTGGGGTTAGTTTATGAACCTCTCTAGAGTAATTAGACATGTCTGGATTGCAGAAGTCTCCTCCGGCCTGGCACACTCGAGGTTGCCTGTACAGCATTTTTTTACTCTTTGTCTCTATCTTCAGCAAACTCCTTTTATTTGGATCACGGATGCAAATCAGAGCAAAATGAAGACATGAAAGCTGTAAAAAATTGTGAGCGTGAGTTACAACACTTTCAAAGCTTTTTCCCCAAACCCATTCATGCAATTGGATGCTTCAACTACTGTGATGAAAGTTAAAGCCTTACTATGAGTGGGATGAACACCTGTGGGACAGAGATTTATCATCCATATAAACAGAGTGTGATTGGCCATTATTATAGTGCTGAACTGTATTTCATGCAGTTAAATAATCCGGATATCTGCATGTGTGTGTGTGAGTATCTGGGAAACAGAGCAGGCTGGAACACAACTGAGCAAGCAGGAGAACACCTAGGAGAAAAGGCAGCAGTAGTCACTGGGGTTTGCTTCCCTCCAGAGGGGCCTTTCTTGCAGGGGGTGATTTAAAGCCGATCTCTTTCCGTCTGCAGAGGAAATCTGGGGTGATAAACCTCGCCAGGTGAAATTCAGTTTTTATGAATACTTCCCTAATGTTCCATCTGGGTGATAACATATACTGTCAGATTTGCAGCTTTACTACTCTCCTCCTCAAGACAAAACACACCACCTTAAAGACAATAGGTTTAAGGGCCCAAAAGGGGCCAATTCTGCCCACGCTGGAGATAAAACAATACTACTTACATTACCATTTACTTTTAAGGAAGAAGATTAGAACAATAATACTCGAAGATCCTTTTTCTCTCTCTTTTGCACCTTTATGTTGCAGGTGCCAGCTTTTTTTCCCCTGTCTAAAAATTTATTTAATCCAGGAAGTATTGAATAGGTTCATGCAAAGAAATTACTGTAGTTCACCAGAAATTCAATAGGACCTGCAGCTTGATCATAGCAGGCATAATATCTGCAGTGCTTTTCCATATAGAATTCTCATCTAAAAGTTTTGCTTTTGGATGTTTACAGAGTACTGGGCTTGTTTTCCATTTCCAGCTCTACATATAGTCACTCTAACCACTGTTTTGATAGTAATTTGGTTCTGGCCAAATGGCGGTGCCAGGTTCTCAGTATTCTGCTGATTTCCACAATTAGGCATTCAGAACCTCCCCAGCCACATAGCCAGGAGCCACTCTGCCAAAACAAACGATCTTGGAAGGGTGACACAGAATTAAGACAACAGGACAGAAAGAGTGCTGAGAATTTTGAACCATATTTTGAAATGTCACTAAAGTGACAACTTAAGGGTCCTCAAGATCTCTAACATAAGGGTATTTATAGTTTCAGTACTATTAATGCCTGAGAACAATGAAAAAGAAAAGAAAAAAGGAAAGAAAAAAAAAGACACAAATCCCCTGCTATCAGTATTAGGGTGGCTCCACCAGCAAATCTAGCATCAGCTTATACAGAAAATTGATTTTTATTCATTTCAGTAGGAAAAACTTGGTAAAAGAGTGAAAAGTTCACACCATAAAAAACCCCCACATTTTAACCCCCGAAGATTTTATACAAATAGCTCTACAACAATTACGGTCTGCACTGAAAGAGAATAATTCTGAATGAGACTCCAGTACAGACAGGTAAGCTACACAGCTCCTCATTTATTCTTTACTGAATCTTGTCTTCTACATTGAAAACACTATATTGTGACTATAACAGGCAAAATTACACACTTAGGCCTGTCAAATTGTATGGAAATAGTTTTCCATTTTAAACACTTCATTACATACACTTACTTGGTCCTGAGCAGTCAATATAGATAAATATCAGTAAAATGATAGTAGAAGAGCATCATTTCTGCTGGTGTGACAAATGCAGGTACAGCAAATGCCTGAAACTGAGAGATAGTAATACAATGACTGCATATCACTGTAAATATATTACATGCCCTAGACATGTGTCCTAGTTTGGAGAGGAAGAACTGGAAAACTGATATTCCATAGCCACAGCTTGCCACCTACCTCTGTTTGTACTCACAATCCAACAAGTAGCACTCATTGTCTCATTCATCCAGTAAATCAATTAAAATTTCTGAAAAGACCCAACTATTCTGGTAAAAAATTAACAAAACTATGACTTTTGCCATTTAAAATACTTCTCTAAAATCTTGCGGAAAAAACTGAAAAAGATTCTCCTGGCACACCAAGTTCAAGTTCCACATTTCTCCTTTTAGGACCAACGTCCACCAGAGATACAGGAGCTGTGAAACATTCCTCTCGGGATCTGATTGGGCATAAATCTCAGCCTGATTTGCACACCTCCCTTTCATGCCACAAAATAAGATCTCTAACTCATGGCCTGTTGAACAGGACCCACGCTACTAAATGGATGTGGGAACAAAAGGTAGAAGCCAAGTGAAAGATACAGTCCAGAAAACCTCACCAAGTCCATTTCTCACCAATGCCAGCTCCCTGGAGATGCACTCAATGAAAATACACTTTCTGACACTAGAGAGTTACTGCAGCAGCCCATTCTCATCACTTGTCACGGCAGCAAGACATGGCAGAGATGAAACCAGGGACAAGAAGATGTGGTAAGAGATACGGATTGCTTGGAGTTTTCCAGTGCCAGGATGGTTCTTTTAGACAAAATTCAGAGCAATTCTGTGCATTGTTCCCAATATTTTCATTAAAAACTGGTGTGCTGTACAAAGTGTCACGCTGTCTTTGTATTCCCAGGATGTGATTAGGAGCTAGTTTTCATTTAAGCATTTTCAAAAAAGCTTTTACTATGTGATGAAGGAGAAACGAACCTTCATCAGGACATTAGGACTCCCTCACTGCAATTTTGCTAAATCTCCCATCTGTTTTTTAAAAGCAGAAATTGCATTGAGGCTTCTATTTGCTATTTAACTGCTGACCTTTTTCCCCCTCTATTTTTCCCATACGCTTTTTGATCACATGTGAAAAACTTAGCTTTGGTTCCCCTATTTCCTGATTTTCTGTATTTCAATTAGACTTTAATGGCTAAATATACAGTGATAATGATCCAAGAGTGTTTTGAATGAAATCTGTTTTGTACTTCGCAGCTTCTGAGAACGGCTACAATTTGAGAAACTTTCTTCCACAGCCCCTGAAGTGCCTTCTATAACATAATAATATAATAAACCACGAATCCGCTCTCCCTTTGCACTGCAATACACCATTCTGTTTCCTACAGTCTGCTGCATTATGATTTGCAACTATAAATAATTATCCTGAGTTATAAAGATGTAATATAAAACTATAAAGCAATACCATTAGACACCATACACTTGAGACTCAGAAGCAGCCATAAGAAAACACTGATTTTCATAAAGAATGGAAAAAAAGGTGACAATGAAAATCATGGCTCCTTAAAAGCTTGCTGCAAGTTTGGGTGCAAAGAATGGAAACAGCAGGTAATCAGTGGCAAACCACCTGTTTTCTAAAAGGTGGGACACCCCATTTTATGACATGTATCTTAAAAGGTGAGAGGAAAACTAAAGCTGTGGTGGGAATGGGACTTGACAATGTGTGAAGTTCAGAATTATAAGGTATTATCCCCCAAAAGGGGAAGAGCCAGAGACAAGACGGATTCATATAAACCTCTGCAAGCTTTGGGTCCAGATGTGTGACCCTGCGAGTTGATTTTTGTTATTTCTGCCTGGTCTGGACAATATAACAAGAGGAATATATAGGATTTCTGGCTTTTTCCTACACTACTTTCCAACGCCTTCCTTCCAAACAGCCCTTCTTTTTCCATTCTTATTTTTGCTGCCTCTCTTTCTGTTGAGCTTCAGTCTGCACACCATTTAACCACCTTTACAAAGGACTTAGTGCATAGGCCTCCAGTAATCAGGAATTCTCTTTGTGAATCTGATGTTAGCTACTAAGACTACTCTAATTTCCTTCCACTTTCTTTCATCTCTCTGCATTGCACTAGTGTGAGAAGGTGGTAGGGTAGTTTTAAAAGTTGCAAACATCCAAAATAATCATTTGTATTATTTGTCCTTCTCCTGACTTCTCGTTTTAGTGGGCAATTCTTTTCCAAGAAAAATACACAGATTCACTACTTGCAAAGAGATATAAAAATAACTGCTCACATTTGAACTATGACCTAATTATTTAAGAGCAATGAAGTAGATTGTGAACAATCTAAATGCAGCCAGCCTTATTTCATTATTTGAGTCCCACACGTGCTTTAAGAACGATATTGACATTCAAGATTTTAAAAACTGTGTGCTAACCAGTGCATCTTTCTCATGCAGCGTTCCCTCTTTGATGTGTTTAACGGTGCTTTCTCTACTCACGCTGAAAAAGGGACAAAAATGTGTTTTCCTCACTGGGATGGCCTCGAGGATACAGCTACCCTTTGTGCCAGTGTAAGCTGTGCACGGAACTGCTTAATGTCCACAGAAGCTGAGGCAGTGGGGTTTAAGTCCTCTCCAGATCCACTGGGATGGGGTTCAAGGGGAGGGAAGAAGGACCAGGGGGCTCTTGCAAGAACAAAAGACCTCCAGAGTGAGGTGCGTCATTGCTGAGACTGTTAAGAGACCTAAAGCTTGGTAGGAGAAATCTGAGCCCCAAAACTCATGGTCTGACTTAAACAGGTTGAATTTTCACACTTTTTCTCCTCCCCCCGAACATCAGCTCTTTCAAGGCCTATTTTAGAGCTTTCATTTACAAAATCAATGTGTAGTGACCTTTTCATTGCAGTTTAAAAACGAAGACAAGAGATGTGTCCAGGGAAGAGAAACTGTATTAAAACATTGAGCTTATTGTCTCCACAGTGCTACACACAAATTAGCTAATGCATGCTGATACAGTGATTAGCTACATGGCCTAGGTTTAGTGCAATGACTGTGTTCCCTAAAGCCATCACTGAACAAGAGATGGGGTGGCATCATACCATAGCCAACAGCTCTCCTGAAAACATGATGTGCTTAACTTTCGTGCATTCCCCTCTGAAAAGAATGTAAGTCTATTTAAAGTACTGACATTATTTGCAAAAAACCACATTTTTGAGATCAAGATATGTTTTGAGTTATTGAAATAGTGCCATACTAGACAAAACCAGAATGGGCTGCTGTTGGCTGGCTGGGATGAGGATGGAGCTACAGACATTTCACCTGGAATGACTCCTGTGTTCTGCATAAACCTCACAGTCAATGGCCCCTCACAGCATCTTCTCAAGAGCAAATAGCACAGAAAGTACTTGAAAACGTTAGAGGAAAGTTCTGTCCCCTCCACAGGGCTGTCCATAGGCTCCCCCCTCCTTTGTGGAAAACCAGAACAGACCAAACAGACTTTGCCAGAGGATCGCACTCCATGGACACTTGATCTGCATGCCCAGGCTAGATTAGGCACGTGCTTGTACACCTCTCAACGAAATCAAGTCCCAGACACAGTGAGGATTCTAAAACCTTGAGAACAGAAATAATAAAAAAATGCAGTCGTAAAAAGAAATCAAACTGGTAGCATCACAGGAGATTTGGAATAACCACAAGAAAGCTGGCACAGTATCACTAGCATGATCTATTCTGAACCAGATTGGAAAAAGCAACCTGGAAAAAAATCAGTATGATTATAATGAACGAGCCTTTATTCCACATATGAAAGTGCTTCTGATGCTGACAAAAGGAGGTACAATATTTATCATTCTAGGATCTAAGGGGACAAAACAACACTATTAAATCATGGAAGGTTTTGTTTGTGAATGTGGCATTGTTTTCTGTCCCTTGTGTTACCAGAATGATAAATGCTTTCCTTTGTGCAGGAAAGAAAAGATACTGGATGTTTATTATACATATATTTATGCCATGATTTTTGGAGATGGTTGGTTAAATTCTCATTAATACAAATATTTATATTAAAGGTGCTAATAAACATTTGGGGGGTGGGGGTGGTTTCCTCCTCCACAGTTTTATTTGAGACTCTCCTTCATAATATTTTAGTTTCTAGGACAGATGAAACAAGATTCAGTTATCACAGCTGTTAGGATAACTGGTGGGAATATTCCAGAAGCACAATGTGATCAAAGTGGATGGAAAAGCAATACCCAAATGACTAAAGGCAAAACTGTGCCAGTCCCAGAATTACAGAAAGAGCTGATATGTATGAGACATACTGAACACTTGCATTTGAATTTTTAATATGGAAAATAAATGTCACAGCATTTTCATGAAGAATCTATTAGTGTTGAATGCAGCTCATCTGCTACTCATTGCTATGGTTTATACCTTTCACTTCTTATCCATCTTTAACTCCTGCTGAACACTCAAGCAATTGCAATGTCTGACAGGAGGTTATGGACTTTTTCCTGTTATCATATTTTTCTTACATTTTATGTTTTCAGAGGCTAGCACAGAGCATTTCAGTGATCACATGGGAGTTAACACATTTTGTTGCCAATATTTTCAAATGCAAGCAATATCTCCTGGTTTGCACAGTCCAGGATGAATATGGTGCATCACTCTGCCATCTAATGTGACTCAGCTCTGAGAGCTTCAGGGCTTGGCTCTGCCTTCGGTGCCCTGAGAACACAGGGCTGAATTTTTTAGATGGTGAATACTGAACACGTAAATAAATACATAACTAGTAATCTGGTCTCCAAAGATATATATATATATGAGCATGACTCCAAGAAAGGATTAGTTTTAAATGGCATCATTCTGTGCATGCTCTGAGTGCTGGGCAAAAGTTCCTAGAGCACAGCCAATTTTACTGCTCAGATTTCAACTGCTAGGTTAGATGCACTTCAGAAAAATATTTAAAATTACACAGAAATGTCTGTTCGATATTACAGCATGCATGGATAGAATGGCTCTTCAGAAGAGCATGACGATTTTCATTTTCTTTTTAGGTGTAATTGCTTTGGGTGTACGCAGCCATCTCCCTATAACCTCCATCAGGGGCACAGCTTCACTGTCTTGTGTGCAGTACGTGAGCACTGCACCACAGAGATTACAACACAAACACCTTCTCACTGCACTTAAGTGCTCATGTGAAGAGAAACACACTCTGAGACCGCCTTAACCACAGGCTTTTATATTCAGGCTGCACATGAAAATTTAGCTGGACTTTTCTTTCATGCGATAATGGACTAAGCAATGAAAGTTCTGCAAGTCACTACCAGCTCGCAGTTACACGATGTAGTTCAGAGGCTTCAGGTGATATTTGTGACATCCTGTTCCACAGCCATCACCAAGCAGCCCTTTGTGAATGACTTTTTTAATGGTGTGTAAGGAAGAACACCATCGATCTCACTCCTGCCTGTCTACATTGGCCTTGCAGTTCTAACACGAGTGAAAAAGATACTGTTTGATATTAAAAACTGTCAATATAAATGCTTCATAGTTCTATGGAGCAATAAGACTGCATTAATCAACTGGTTTGGATTGATTGGGGTTTTTTCATTTTGACAGAGAGAACTGGCCTAAATTATTTTGAAAACTAATATGAGTAAGCCACAGAAATCAACTACTTGAATTAGCACAAGATTTCCAGGAAACTTTTAGCACACGTGCAAACAAAGTTTTGTGTAGAAAATAACATGTAGAGATGTTACAATGAAATGTCAGGAAGTTTCCAGATTTTGATAGATTTCAGGTTGCATGTGTCAAAAGATAATCCCTGATGCTGGCCGGCAGTCTCCCTTGAAAATTTAGATTCCATATACAGAGATCTTCAGGTAAACCAATTTTTACTTTCACCTCTGCCTCCAAGTGCTGGTCTCAAAGGACTTCGTTTCAGCCACGACCTGTCAAAACCCCAAATGCTTTTCATCACTGAATTCCTTCTGTATGTTCTGTCAGCTGTGTTAAAATAATAAATTCAAAGCAATTGATTTTTGAAAAGGGAGAGAACCACTTGAACTCAACTCCTTATTTTCTTATTTCAGCATGTAAATTTTTTCTTTACATATTTAAAATTGTAGTTTGAAGTCTTTCTTTTCTATGCCCTTTCTGGGGTTTAAAGTAGCAACAGGTTCAGAGAACTTGCAATAAAAAAAAAACTTTTTCGGTAGAATGACTCTGAGACATCAGAAGTGTACTGCAGTCAATGCATATTCTCTCAAATCATTAATATTAATGATAATTCACTGATAAACATCCAGCACATACTAGGGGCCCTGATGATCTTACTTGGTGCTATGAAATAATAAAATGATTTCTTACATTCTGATGTATGTGGAGAGAAATCCAGGACATTTCTAAAATTCCTTGGAGAGGTGATTTTGTACAGTTTTTGTCATTATCAAGAGAAGACAGTACACAAAGGCCATAGTGATGAATTAAGAAAGTAGCAATGGTAGAAAGGAGTCTTTTCAAATTGTGTGTGTGTGGAAAAGGAGCTTAGTTTGGATGAAGCAGTTGCAAAAACACCTTAATGGGGGACAAGAAAGCAATTAACAATGAAAAGTCAGTGATGCAAAAGATAGTCCTAGAGATTAAGATCTTATTGAAACAAATGCTTCTCCATTTGATCATAATGAATTGAGCTGAAAGATCTGCAAAACCAGTTCACTGAACACGAGAAGAAAATAATAATTTGTTACCCAATTATAGTACAAAGCTTTCTGCCCAACATACTGCTCCTACAGCATTAGTTAGATAGAAATAAACTTGACAACACAATAGGAGAATTAGGCATAATATTTGAAACTGCAATGTGATAATTATGAAAATATATACAGATATATCAATTTTTAGAAGACTTTAAAAGCAGAGGAAGAATATGCTTTATCCCAAATGGAAAACCAAAATATTCAAGGGAACAAGACATGAAAGGGGCATAGCAGGGACAGACGAAGCCAATAGAGCAGGGAAGGAAGGGCCAGTGGTGGAGCTAAGCTGAGCATGGAGCAACAGGGGAATAGTCTGAAATGGGATAAAGTGCAGAGGCAGAAGTGTGAAAGGTAGGGAGAGAACATTAAGAAGTAAAGATTGAGAGAAGTGCATTAGAGTGAGGGAACAGATTGCTTAAATTAGAGAAAACCATCAGATCAGGGTAGATTGGGTTTTTGTGATGGGAACGAAGATCTCAAATTCATCCCACCTGACTTCAGGCACTTAGCTGAGACATCGAAATCTGGAAGGTTTCCTGCCAAGATTTGAAAAAGATTTGAAAAATCAGCCTATCCAAAGAGGAATCAAGGCTCCAGGTGGGTTCAACTGCCCTTTGACAGAAGTGTTAAGGAAGGACAGGAGCGATCACATTAGTAACATATCTAAAATAATACACACAGATTATCAGAAACATTTGGATAAGACAGGACTACTAAAAAAGACATTAAAGCAGGACAAAATAAACAGAAATACCTGCAAAAACAGCTGTCACAAGAATTGTTATTGAATAGGTTTTTAACAGTGGCCCCCTAACAGGTCCCATATTTTTCAGTCTTGCCATTTATGGGAAAATGTGGCAATGACAGGGGCGGGCAAAACAGAACAGTCAGCAGTGGTGAGGATGGCATCCATAAGAAGAAAAATCTCTTGAGTTTTAATTTTCTTACGATCTGCTTTGCCACTGGAACAATATGTGAATTTACACATCTGCGACAAAAAATGTGAGATATACCGAAATCAAAGCAATGGCTTCAGAAAGGCTCTCCACTGTAGTCAACGAAAAGGAAAGGATTTGACTACAGTTTGCAAGTTCTAAGGAAGGAAAGATCATGTGCTAAAAAGGCTCTTTCGCCATTTCAGCAAGACAGACCTAACACACATGTCTAAATCCTGAACTCAGGAAACCTAAAGGACAGGAAGTTAAAGAACTTTGATAACCAAATCATCAGAGTAGGTAAGTTAACAATTCGCATCCTAAACTCTGAAAAAAAGGATTCAAGCAAACAACCTGGAAGGTGAACAGACTTGGAGTCAATCTGTTAGAAAAACCAACACGACAGAAAGACACTGGAAGGAACATATATAGGTGTGAGCAATTACAAAAACAAATTATCTGAAATATGCATTTCTTCATTTTCTAGTAAATAAAATAATTTTAGCAAATGAAACAAAGAACCTTCTAGAGGAGGAAAACAAAATTGAAATAATCAAACTGTCTGTATATTTTGGGTTTGTCAGTCCCATCTGAAATTCAGCTGTAAATATCATACTTTTTCAGATCATCATCTATTAGAACTTCAGTAACAAAAACTTTGAAGAAACTCAATTGCCTGTTTCCACTTCAACTAGTGATGTTCTGAAAGCTGTGTGTAATTAGGCCTGATGAACCTTGTCCCTTAATAGGGACAAACCCAATGTTTGAAACTTAAGTATGAACAAAAGACAGGGCACAAGGAAGCAGAAAATGTGTTGCCTACAGAAAGGTCTTCCCAGATTTGAAATTATGGACAAAAGCTTAAGTGCATCAAAAGATGTATTAAAAAAAAAAAAAAAAAAAAAAATNACATTGAAAAAGTATTAAAAAAAAAAAAAAAAAAAAAGTTTTAATTCCCGTTTGAAAGAAAAAAACCATAAAACTGCTGGCCTTTGGAGATCCCTTACCTTGCTGAGTGTTCTGCTGTGAAGAAAGCCCTGTTCTCATGCCAGGAGTGTACAAACCCTGTACAGGAACCAGACAGTGAACATATAGTCGGACACTGTGGTTCTTACTGCCATAATGAAATTATGCTTTGGGCAATTTCTGCATGACTAATCTGCCTTGATTACGTTTTGAAGCTTTGCAGCGAGTGGTTAATTACGGACGCACAAGGCCTCCTCTCCGTGGTTCTGCTGTCTCTGGTACAGAAGCTTTGCTGGACTTTGGTGAGCAACTTCTGCTGCCTCCACTCACCCCTGCTAGATCGTTGCCAGCTTCCCTTGGAGGGATAGGATAGATCCAGTGAACCTCCACACTGGGCTCAGTGCCCTGTGGAGCCCTCACCAGGCAAGCTCCATTTCCACCCTTGAACAGGGAGCTTTGAGGGGAGCTGCTGCTGTCCCAGGATAACACCATCCCCAACCTGCCAGACCAAACGTGGAAGAGAATTGGATTTTCAGCACTGAAGGGAAGGACAGGTCTGTGTGGATTTCCTGTCTCTCAGACTTTTCCCTCTTGATTTCCAAAATATTCCTCCTACTGCTAAGCTTTTTCTGAAGGCATCCACACACATACCTACCCTCGTGCCAATGCACCCACTGCATACTTCAATTTCTCCTCAGGTGTCTGGACTAGAACCTTACAGAGACCCATCCTGTAAATGGGGAAGGATCTATTCCTTAATGGACGCATCCAGTAACACTCTCAGCAGCTTCAGGTGATTCTTTCCTTCCCCACAGTTGTCTTCCACAAAACCATTTGTGGAAAGAAAGGATGTGCTCGCAGGTTTCAGGACACTTAACACCAGAACTGCAGAAAGGCTCTCAAACAGAGCAGGCACTGTGTCAAACCAATCTTCCATCAGCCTTAATGCAACTGTGCACACGAAACATTCTCTTTGCAAATCTCTTTCCCAGTCTGAGGCTAATACCTGTAGCATCTAGACCAGAGATGCACAACAAGGGTGTGAAGCTCTTTATAAAATCTGACTGACGGGAAATCAATATTACAAACAAACCCATAACAAGGGATCCATTACTGCTACAATATATAACCCAGCCCTGTGCTATTCAGCAAACACTTGCAAAGTATGTGTCAGCAGTGGGAAATCCTTTTTTCAACTCTCTGGGAATATACAGTGACACAATATCCTTGAAACTGGGAAATATTGTAAATAAACCCATATGCTCATAACCTTAAACAGAGTTATCCACTACAGTATATTCTCCTGTGCTTTGGTCCCATTATGGCAAGGTTTACTTCAGTCTTTTAATCTGATCATGCATACCCCTAATTGTTTAAACTATAATTATAGATGTAAAGTCGTTGTGCCTTCTACAAAAAAATGTGCTTTGGAGAGACCAAAACAGAAATTAAATGAATGTAAAACAATAGAACTATTTCAATGGCACTAATTGCAAAACAGTTTAAGAAAGCATCTTTTGATGAAATAATTGTTTTAATTATACAGTGTACTTAGGTTTACCAACTAGAAACACTTCAGCTTTCAGCATTAGGATAATTTCATGTATACTGTTTTGCCACACTTTATTTCAGCGCACAAATACACTAGAAATAGAAATCACTGTAAAAGGACATTGAGACAAAACAGAAGGAAAAATGGTGATTTCTCTACAA
Source organism: Dasyornis broadbenti (assembly GCA_013397935.1). NCBI lineage: Eukaryota > Metazoa > Chordata > Aves > Passeriformes > Dasyornithidae > Dasyornis > Dasyornis broadbenti. The sequence continues at coordinate 858,949 of VZRN01001092.1, read as the reverse complement.
ATGAGAGATGTCTATCACAGTATATTGTTGATGGATACAGCTAAATGCAAATAGTCAATTCGTGAGTTGCCCAGGAGAGACCTTTATATTGGGGCAGTAGCAGGGGAGACCAAACCTTAGGTTATTCATAAATGGTCTCTGCCCATGGACAGTTCTGAGCAGAGCTCAGCAATGCCCCTCTCACTGCAGGACTGCACCAAGGCATCTCCTCTGGCAGGGCTTTTTCCAAGTGGAAGTCTTTGCGAAGGACAAGGTTCCCATGGCTGCCTGCCTTAAACTCACGGATTCATAGATGGTTCCTTTCAAAACCAAAATGAGATGCTTCCTGACGGCACACTGTGGCAGACCATAAATTCACCATGGTACATTATCCACCACCATCAGGAAAAAATAAATTCAATAATTCTTATCTACATGGCAGCAATTTTCCACTGGGTTGGTATTAAAGCTTTCTTTGACAGTAAGGCACCTAGAAAAGGTGTTAAAAATCAAATACTGTTGTAGGAAAAACTTATTAAAAAATGTTATTATTAAAGGTAATTAAATTATATTCCGAGACAAAACCCTCAAATTTGCTATTACATTTATTGTCACAGGGATATAGACAAGAGTAAATGTATTCTGACATTTGGTAGGAAGGGGAGGAGAGATATTTGTGATACAGAATGGATGTGGAAAGGAGATGTTAGTGAGGTATTGCACATGTAGACATGCTCTGGCAGAATTGCAAAGATTTTTACAGCTATAAAACACTCAAATCTCTCCTCAGTTTAAAAATACGCCTGTAAACAAGTACTTTACATCATTCTGTTAAACAATGACAGCAACAACTGCTTGTACTTTGCCTGCAAAATCTAGCAGTGAAGGGGTTCCTGCTTCAGTAAAAATCACAGTACTACTCTTATGAAATTTCAGAATTATTGGTCCTTCGCAAGACAAAGAAAAACCCTTGCGTGAGCTGACTGCGGGATCAGTGTAAATAGAACAAAACCAGCAGAACTGCTTGGCAGGAGTTTAAGTAGCCTCTTATCTCTACACTGCAGTTCTGCTTGTACTGCACCTCAGTACATGCACAAGACTTTTGTGCTGGTCTTGCTCTCACCTTGTAATCCACCAATCAAACTGGTTGAAGGCTGCCAGAAACTTAACATATCTGTTTAAACTTTTCCACCTGGTAAGTGCATTTCAATTTTTTTTTTTTCCATCTTAAAAACTCATCTCATTGATGCTATTTTAAATAGCAATACTGATTAATTCATATTTTCAACTTAATGAATTTCCACACCGCCCTCTGAATTTGTTCCATTATAACGAAACAATGGTGAAGCCTTCAGAGGAGCTGTGTGTCATATCTTCAGTTGGTATTAATGAATGGTCTCTTCCACATGCAATGGGTTAATCAAAAATTTGGCTAGCTGTGGTTCTGGTTCTCTTTCTGCCTGGCTAGCAAGTTAATTAAGCCCTAATTGATGTTACTTACAGTATGTTGGTATTAGAACTATACATACACATATATATGGACTAAACTTTGATAAGAAAATCATGGCTGTCTTTTACCTATTTTCTTTAAGGATTATAATCCCAGAGTATTTGTACCCCACAGCTTTTTGACTTTCTTTCCATTCCTTTTCTGGAATGATGTAACACTGGTCAAAACCAAGCAAAACCAAAACAAAAAAGTTTGAAAATAAAAAATAAAAAATTTCATAAGGCTGATACAATGTCTTTGCATAGACAGAAGCATCTGATCATTATGGGGCACGTTTTCCCCACTAACAAAAGTTTATTGGCTGTATCTTTAAAACTGACAGTGTCTTTCAGGATCTATCGAATGTATCATAACATAAGCTATCAAAATAAATAAAATATAAAGTGCATACTTCTTAGGGACATAATTTCCAAGTACATAAACTTTTATCTTACTTTTGAAAAAATGTCAAATCACTCGGAGCAGCACTTTAAAAAACATGATTTATGAAAAAGCCTTCTTTTACAGGCTCTGAGAACTCTATAAAAAGTCTTTCAAACAGCAGGGCTACCGGAACTTTTAACAGAGAAAGTTATAAAGCAGATTATGGATGAGAGCAGGTGAGACAGAATCATGGTTGCTGCACTCAATCAAATGTATCTGCATCTGGCAAGCAGCTCTAGGAATTAAGGATGTTACAGCCGAAGAAAGGCTCTCACAAGTTCTCAATTTGCATTCCCCAGATCCGATCCTCGCAGCACAACAGATGCTGCAGAGCCAGCAGTAACCTCAAGCACAGAAGATGCCTTGAGTACTCAGATGGGTGAGGACATCATGGCTTAAGCAAAGAGGTTGATATGAGAACAGCCCAGTCAAGCAAAAAAAGACGGCTATTTAAGTAAAGCCCCTTCTTTGTGTCAGAATCGCAGCGTGTGAGACTATTAATTACTTACACAGCACTCAGTATACGACATTGGGGTTACCTCACACCAAACATCAGAGCTTCTCAAGGTGATTTCCTGTTACATCTTGTGGTCACTGCTAAGCCTGCACATCCCTGGAGCTGTGAAGCTGCCAGGTTAACTGATGAAGCTATTCTGTCCTGGCTCTGTACAGACTCTCCTTTCATTCTCCCCAGGCTTGCTGGGCAGAGATATGTCTGTGAACTGCAGCACCGTGCTGCATTTGACAGCCTGAAATAAAAGGCAGTTCAGCTCAGTTTCAAAGGGTGTTTTTAATCTCCTGCAACTCCAGCTGCCTAGAGTGAGGTGAGGAGACTAAGCTAATCACCTAGGCTCCCTCTGTAGACAGAGGAACAGAGATACCTCAAGAGTGAGATTTAAAAGATAATTTTATTTCAAACTCATGTGATAGAACAGGACAAGATGTCCTGTCCAAGTGCTTCACTCTTTCTGTTGACTCTCAAGGAAGCTTAGATTAATTTAGATTAGAAACCTAACTTCTGGATGAATGTGAGACAGCTCCTGGTTATTTTGATATAGAATTGCTTAAGAACAGCTGTGGGAGCAGCCTTATACAGACAGCGTTAAGGATAATTCTTGCTTCTGGCAATTCACAAATTAAGCTAAACTAAAATCCCATTTCAGCTATAAAACTATTTTAAAAGAGGCTTTTTGGGTTCATATTCGAAATCATAATGGGAGAAGGGTGCCATATGGAGGGATCTCATTTTGTTAAGAGATACTCAGAGCTCTTATCTTCTTTATGTACTGCACAGAAATTGAAAGCAAACAATGCTTCCATATTTTTTTGCAAGCAATTTTCATTTTAAATACAGAAAACTTTATTAATAAAGCAATGGGATACTGAAATACTAAAATGAGAGATCCAAGAGTAAAGGCTCTTTTAACTCAGTTAACACCATCCAGCTGTATGTGGTTATCTTGCATTTATTCACATGCATATATGGACCAAGGCACTTTAAAATGCCATGTATTTTCCAAGGATCATTTTCAAAGAGAAATTGTAATTTGCCAAATACAACTGCCATATAGAATAATAGCTAATGTAACCATAAGATGAAATTGCTGTCAAGTTGTTTACCAACTGTCCAGCACAATCAAGCATGGTCTTGTGATTATTTTTCTGTTCTGTTGGAGAAAAACAATTTATTTGACTTCCAAATCCAGGCTTTTGTTTCAGTAGTCTTTGAATTCTGGGAGTTCAGAAGTATTTTGTAGCCTCCATGTCCAAACAAAGCATTTTATGTGCTCAAAAGTGAATCTCATCAAATTCTCCACGGCCAAGAAGTGTCTGCTGATACAATGGGGGAGAAATTCTTCAGTGAGGATGAGAGGAAGGAGAATTCTTCACATTCTTCCTCACAAAGTAGATCAAAGGCACACAGCTTTAGCTCACTCCTATCTATACAGAACGTTGCTGCAAAAAATCCACGTACTTATCTAAATTTTTTGGTGATATCGTCACTATCTGAGTGCTTTCTGTTTTATATCCCACTGTCTATGCCCTAAACCAGAAAATGTTTGGCTTTACTTCCAAAGCCCTTCCCCATCAAATTGCCTCATTCTTAGAAGGAGTTCCCTACAGCCATCTGCAAAGCTGTCTAAATTATCTCATTTCAGATCCTGTCTTTGATATGTTGCTTATAGAGAACTCAGAGCTGGCCTGCTGCTCTCCCTTGAACACTGACTTTTTGGCTGCCCAGTACTGTCACATTGTTTCCTTATGCTCCCCCGTCTGTCCAGACCCATCTGCTGTCTCTTGTTCTGTACTTGGATTATAAACTCTATGGCAGCAGAACTGCCACTCTTTGTTCTGAGTTCATTTAGTGCCTAAAACAATGCAGGCTTGACCCATGATTAAGGCTTCCCAGCATTAGAAAAAACCACAAGAAATAGTAAACATTCTAAAAAATAACCCAGCTGGAGCGCCGGAAACAGACACTGCCTCGCAGACATCACAACACAGAGGAATCAAATTCCACCAAAACTAAATTACTCAGCAATACTGGCCCATTTGATCATCACTGAAAAACAGCCTTCGTGTTTCTCTCGCTTTTCAGTCTAGCTCACAGTTGTGGCTTTTAGCTAAGGAACACCTCTGAATAAAACGTGTCAAACTATTGCATTGTGCACTTTAGGTACTGGGGCTCTGCTTGCTTTGGTTCTTCTAAAGTAAGCAGGCTCAGAACCTCCCTATCTCTTTTTTACCAGAAAAGGTTGGGAGTTTGAAATCAGCTTCCTTGAAGCCAGCTTGGGTGCAAGCAGATATTCACTCACAGCTTCCCTGGTTTAAGGCAGCGTAGGCTTCTGGTGTGTTTTACCATGCCGTGATCCAGAGAGTTGGAAGGGACCCACAAGGATCATCAAGCCCAACACCTGACCCTGCACACCCCAAGAGTCACAGCATGTGCCCAAGAGCATTGTCCAAATGCTCTTTGAGCTCCGTCAGGCTTGGTGCTGTGGCCACTTCCCTTGGGAGACACTTCAAGTGCCTGCTGTCTGTCCACCTCTGGACAGCCTGGATTCCAAGCCCAGCTCCTCAGGTTCCTCTGTCTAGATCCCCACACCAGTGCAAAGAATGCTCACAATCCCCCAGCCAGATCTCTGCTATGTGAGAGGGGACACAAGGATTAAGAAACCAGTGTGGGCTGATCCCAGAGGAAAACAGAACACCACACTCATGTCTCTGGATACAGCAAATGATGAATCCTACAACATCTCCAAAAGCCCACGGACGCAGATTCCGAGTCCATTGGGACTGACCAACACAACAGGAGGAGGTCACAATGCTCACAGCACCCTCACAGGACCCTGCAGATTCTGGCAAGGGACACAGCGTGATTGTGTCCTCATTCCCATTTCAAGGCTGTCTGTATACAGAATTTGGGACAGGATTTCTCTTGTGGTTCTTGAAGTGCTGATCAGTTTAATTAACTTTTTTCATGAAAGTAAAATAGGGCATAAATTTTAGCTGTATTCCTATGAGATTATTAACAGACTTCTTCAAGCACCTCTCTTTCATATCGTCAGGAGTTTTGCTGAATTGATTACATAGAAGAGGTGGCAGCATTATGACTGCTAATTAGAACTGAACTCTCAACTTATTATCAGTCCACCTTTTTATAGGTTTCATATCAGCAGATCAATACAAAACCATAATGTGTTTACAGCTATGTTTACCTCTAAACCTGAAATCACTCTAGTCCATACATGTCTCCTTTAAAATCTTTTAGCCTGAAGAATTGCTATGACAAAAAGAAAAAGGAATAGAAGAAAATCCAAAACTTCAGCTCGAAAGGGAGGTTTTACTACAGATAAAGTTTTATAACTCTAGTGATCAGGAATGTCCTTGAGCTGAGAATTTTTGATGATATCATTAACAAGCTGTGGCATTACTTCTATGCAGGCATCAGCTATAAATTATGCTTTACCTGCAGTCACTGTGTATTTCTCAGGGATTCAGGACCTCAGTCTAGGAGGTTCTGGAGGTACTCAGCACCAATGGGCTTCAACAAGAGCTGAGATGTTCAAGCAGCCTGCACTCCTATGACCACAAACCGTAACTGCACAGTGCATGCTGAAATAATCATGAGGTAAGTACCTGCTAATTTCTCTTTCCTAGACAAAGTGCACATTACACGTTAATTACAGTTAAGCCACCTAAGCATAATTGTCAAGTATTCTACAGAAAGGTGCAATTTCTATGCAGATTACATCTGGCTGTAAACTCCATGGATCTACTGTGTTATTCTATCTTGCCATGTGTATGTGGACAATGCAAACCAAGCTATTAACAAACCAAATAACCCTGAAAGAACACTTAACTTTTATTGCTGCCACAGACTCACCTTCTAAGAATGCCAAAGTAGCTTAAAGCATGAAAAAGAATAGATTATGAAGGACATAAGGATACATTTTTTTTATCTGACAAGCACAGGGCTTAAAGAAGCTAACTCCAGTACTCTGGTTTCTGATCAGTTGCTTCTGAATTTTACAATAAAGTGGTAATGATATGTCCAGGTGGCAAAAATTCTGTTTTAACAGCTGCATCAGTGGTACAAAACTCAAAAGCAGCATCTTAACAGATTAACAGCTCTCCATAATATTATCTTTGTAGCATGCAATTTGTTCCCAGTGATAATTAGGTATTTAGAGACACAACTAATTAGAGAGAAATGACTAGATGATTTTTTATTTGCTGAGAAATCTACTGTCAGAAATGGAGATCCACTATGGGGACTAATATAATTCTGGTGCTAGAATTAGTGTCAGAATGATATGAGAAAATGTAGTTTAAACCATGTGGATGGTAAAATAATGTACCTACACAGACCTCTGCAGTGTTAATACCTGCATTGATACACTCTTCTCCTAATGGAACGATTCTGTTCCTAATATGCATTTCATAAGTGTGGGTGCTGAGGAGGGCAATATACAAGATTTAGTGAAAATGAAGCAGAATATTTTTTTTCCATTAAATAGATCTTTCCCAGTCTAATTTGGAATAACAGATTCAAAGGACCATTAGTTCTTGAAGACATTTGTTTCCTCTTATTTTCATGAACTACAGGGCTCTATCTCTGTTTGCCTTTGCTGCTGCATTGCCTGTCACCAAAACACATCTTTAACTGTATATCATTTTTCCTCTGGATTTTATTTACCATGTCACTCACCAGCTAGCTTCATATAAGTACACCTCAAGCTACTGGAAAAGAGCATTCTCCACATTCACTACTGATATCATTCCATAGATTGAGTGGAGCGCTTTATGAGAGATGCTGCTATCATCCGAAGACAAATCATGTCTATGACATATTCAGCCAGCCTTTACCCAGGGCTTAAAGCCATACATCTACAGCACTAAAATGTTTAAGCTGGCCCTACAGCATTCTTCTTCTGGGAAACTGATAATTCCTTTTTGTGCAGCAACAGAGAGCTCCTCATTTCCTCAATTCCACATGTGTTTGATCACACACAGCCCCCCACCCTTAAATGTGCATCCAACAGCGTCCACATTCAGAAAAATATGTTAAGATACATGTAAGTGGCAACACTAAACATTTAAACACTGCAGCTGTTTGCACAAACAGAATGTTGTCCTTTCTCACGGTCCAGCCTATGCAATGAACGCTGCAGGTGTTCTGCAGAAACACACACCAATATCACACTACTGAAGGCTGCATCACAATGCACTCACCCAGGGGAAGGGAATAAGGGCTGCACAGGCAAATCTGGCAAACCACTACTTCCAAAACCTTGGCTTTCTCATTTCATTTATTTCCTCTTAAAATAAACCTTGAAGCACTTTCCCCCCATCCATTTTTGCTGTTTGTTTGCTTTAATGAATAGACCTTAAAGGTCTGCTAGCTCAATGGCAATGTTCTCCCCAGCGCCCTACTTCTTGATGCTGAACAAATCAGCTGCATCATACAAGTCCTCAACTTTATGCTCAGGACCAAATATGTGAATTGTCAACAATAATCCCATGGGTGAAAATTATCTTTTCTATGGCCTCCCCGATATGGGAAAGTGATAATGCTCCAGGGCAGGTCTGGAGGGTGTGGCTGAGGAGCAGAGCCTTGACTGCTCCTCCTCTTTTCCCACAGCTCCAGCAGCACCAACAATTCCCAGTGCAGCTGCTCTGGTTAGAATGCGGACCTGAATCTCTAAAACTGTTTGAGTTCAGCTATTACTTTGGCCTGATGCCAAGTTTTCCTATGAAATGCAGCTGAAAGAAAAAATTGTAATGTTCCCAGTTTATGAGTCCACTAAACTGGATTGAATTCAGGGAACTAAGAAATAGCACTTCTTTAGTTCATGGTTGTGTTGTTTTTTTTTTTAACTTGACCAGATTTAAAACTGTGCTATAAATAACAGAAGTGTTAGAAATTGCCTTTGAAAGTAAACATATTTTTCCGCAAAAATCTTCCATTCCACTGTGCTGGGAAACGTAGCAGATAGACCTAAGTTTGTCTGAATATATGTTTCACATCTAAAGACAGAAACACTTCAAAAACAAGCTTATAAATAGGACAAAATGGGCACCCATATGACAGCAGTTGCGTTTAAACCTGTTAATTGCTTGAAAAAGCTGCAGACACAGACAACCTTATGTATAGTTACTAATACCTGATACACAGTCTGACTGAATCTTTAATAGTATCAGAAAATAAACGTCTGCTTGGTATCTAAGGAATTAGAATTTAGGCATAAATAAGTTAAATCTTATATTTTAAATAGCAGGGTTAATTTCCACAGCAGGTTCCGATCAGCAAAGTTCACAGCTGATGTGATTCTGACTACTTATTCTGAGCAGCTCTCTCAAATCCGCAAATTTTACTGTTAACGTATCTCCAACTGTTTCATTTCTCCCTAACTCCTATTTAAAAGACCAGCACCACAGAGAATGTCTGTCCTTTCTCCACACTGTGGAAACTTACTGGCCAAGTTTCACGAGTCTTTGTGTACAGCGGACAAAACTAAGCACTGCAGCACTTGCATAATCAATGTTCAATATTTAATGATGCGTCCCAGTGATACACCATTGAATGTCACTGGGGCAGGATTCGTATAGAGAGATGGTATTGACCAGTTGATAAAGCTGAAAAAACACAGATTTTCTTAAACAGCACCATTTCTACACATTTGAGCTTTCTAAAGAGAGAGTTCCCAAGCACGTTACATTCAGCTGACAAAAACCCCATGAAATTTTATGCTCACACATGCACATAGAAACAGATTTAAAATGCACCTAAATGTCTCAACATTTCTAAAAGAACACAAGTTTTTTTGGGGTTAGCAAAAAGCATAGAAGGAATGGCACAACGATGTGGAAATAATTTCTAAATCATCTGCTTAAGAGCTCTTAAAACTTCACAATTCATTTTTTAGGGCTGTATTTTCTATCATGTTCTCAAAAAAATGCATATGCAGCTATATGTAAAAGAAAGTTGAATATGTGGAAAGATGAGCTAACTCACTAATACCAAATAATACTGTAAGAGTCTTGTCTTTCCATTTAAATAATAAAAATAACTGCTTCCACAAGCAAAATGTAGTAAATTACATTTTCCCATTTGTTTACATGCAGCAATATCTACCTCCTCAGAGAAGCAGTCATTTTCTTGTCATATTCAAGAAATATGTCACACAGAACTTGCTCAATCTCTTGAATGTTACTTTCCATAATCACACCTTGAAGTGTCCTAAAAGTCTGGGAGAAGTTAGAAAATTCTGTGCTGCGATATCAGCACACCACTCTATATGCAGACAATGAACAATTAAATTTGCTCACGAAGGAATGGTACAGATTGTTAAGGCTGACTTAATTTCCCATTTATGCTTCTGGTTTTGTTGTTAAGAAATAGGAGAGGCATTAGCTTGAAAAATATTTGTCAGTGCAGGACAGCATCAGAAGTTTCTTCCCAATTAAATATTTCTCAATACAATTATCACATTGAATTTGAAAAAAAAAAAACAAACCAAAAACATAACAACCTACTAGTTTTTATTGCATTGCTACACTCATGGGCAACCTCACAGTTAAAAAAGCTGTCGGCTCTAACAATTTGATCCCATTTCAGCATCCCAACTTAAAAATGGGGTATTTGTCTTTCTAGCCTCATCTAACAGTGCCTTCTCATTGAATCAAGGAGAGATCCAGGAAATCAAACTGTAGCATATCTGTCTTTGTGGAGTCGGTGTATGTGAGACTGGAGGCTTTTTTTATTCTTGACTAATAGGAAATAAAATTGGCTCCGACTGTATCTAGAATGAAACAAGCTACAAGCAGACCTGCAACTTCAATCAAGTTCGTTTCTTTCCATTTCAACCTCACCAGTCTGGAAGAAGAAAATGTTATTACAGCATGCTCAGAGTTTACAAGAAAGGCACATAACTATGGAGACAAAATGAGCCAGCTCTTTCATTCATAGCTGGTCAGGTCATAAAATGAGCACAATTCATAGCCTTGCTTACAAAACAAAGAACATGCTAAAGTAAGATTCCAGATAATGAGTAGTCTGCTCCTATTTCTTTAAATAGAGATCTATTCCTCTACACAGATTGTTTGGCTTGAAATGCTGAAAATGTTTTGAACAGAAAAAAAAAAAAGTGTCCTTTTCAAGCACTGGCAGAACAGCATTCCAGTTTGGTGGAATATGGTATAAGTGGCATCCAAAAGCCAAGATCAGAATGCACTTCATGAAACATTGCCAATTAGGTAACACTCCCCCACCTTTTCAAAGTTGTTTCATTTCCTAATAGTTGAATCCTTGAGAAATCAATATTCCCTTCTCTTCCTTATACTTTGGAGAGTGCTTACCACTACTGATTTGAAGTTGAGGCTTTTATTCACTACTGATTTTTCAATGAGCCCTTTGTATTTGCAATCCAAAAGATATAAATAATACCAAAAAGAAAACAAAGCCAACCAACAGTTAAGAGCTCATAACTTGAAGTTATGCTCAGTTCAATCTCACAAGTACAAAGCAGGACACAGATCTCCTCTTCAGCTACAGATCATTACCAGCTGATTATTAGCTGGTGCTCTCTGATATGAATGCGGCAATTTTTAAATTTCATTCTAATAGAAGAAATATTACAAGAACTACAATAACCTTCACCAACTTCCATATTTGCTGGCATTTTCTCTAGGAGCATCAAGGAAAAAATAGAAACAGCTCCCTTCAAAGTAAGGGAGCAGACAGGCCGGTGAGCCCTGCTGGGAAAACTGCACCAGTCCTGCCAGTGCTCAGCTGAATAAACAAAGCAAGAAATGCAGCATTAAAATTCAATCATGCAATTTGATATCAAAAGGAAAATAATTTAGGGAAGCAAAGTGTCTCAACTTTTGCTCTTCAAAATATAAAAGAAAATGCATACAGTAGCTATTGAGATTAGGTAGGGAAATTTGAAGAAGTGAAGGTAACAACCATTTTTATCAAAATTACCCAAGCAAAAGAGCACAAGGTAAAGAAGACCAGCCAGGTACTGGGATAAAATGGATGTATTGAAAACATGGAACAAACACCAGGAGGAACAGACAGAAATAATTTGTTTTATGAAGTTTCTTGAGCTCTTTCTAAGACCTTTCTGTCTTAATGGCACTGGTATCACTGTAGTGATGCAATTCCTCACATGGAATAGGGTCTGGAAGTGCATCCATAGATATAAATGTGGCCACAGCAGCATCTCTTACTTCTGAAACACAAAGCTAATGATTTGCCTCAGTACATGGTGCATTTGCACACTTCAACTGTTCACACAGGCTGCAATACATCTCTTGATTGGAACTAATATCTTTAATCATAATCACTTTGTTAATTTATCAACAGTGTCCACACTCAGCTTTCATTTATGTTATTTTTGTACCACTGGTTAGTGTGAAAAGGAAAAAAAATTCCAGCGATTATTACTGTGTTCCATCTCTTAGTCAACTATGGGAGTTATGACTGAAGGGACATCAGCTTTCCCTAGAACACCTGAAATAGGCTAGAAAAAACCTCATAAGTACACCCCTAAAATATGTTTAGAAGATGAGCTTGGGAACTAATTTCATAATTTTCAGGTGTCAAGACATCTTTCATCTACTGAAAGCATTGATTTGATGCAGGAACTACCTGCATTTCATTTGGATAAACTTACATTAACTTAATTCAGGACTGAGAACTAGAATTTTGTAACATACATTATTTTATTGGTAGCTGGCAGTTTCTGCCCTTTGTGGATTGTAAGTTCACTCTGCTGCACTGGGTTGTTCGAGTTGCACCTTTATGTATCTGTACAAATAAATGCACTTGGAACATTTGAGAATATAAAACCACAGACCAACGTGGAATATGATGACACAGAGCAGGGCACTTGCTGAAGTGAAATATTTTATGTTGACTGTACCTCCCAGAAATGTATTGTCCTTGTCTCAGTTTCCAGCTTGACGGCTAAGTGACAGCTACAGGATTAGTGCAGCAACCAGTCAGACACTCCAGACTGGCATTTCCATGCTTCCAAACCAATATTTTCCAGCATTTCCACGTTTGAACAGCTCAGGTAGGATCTAATGAGGGAATTGCTGCTCAGCACCCCTCAGAGCTGCTGAGCGAGGTTTGACGGTGTAATTGCTCCAGCACAAAGGATGGTGCTGCCTCTTCCTTGGGCTTTGTGTCAGGATGTCCTGTGCTAGGAGCTGAGGTAAACTCTCCTTGGGAGCTGAGCTGCACGGGCTGAGCCAGACAGGCTGTGACCGTGGGCGTGGCTGTTGATTATTACAGCCTTCACACTCTAATCCTGCTGGAGCCATTTGTCTCATTTGAGATAGAAAATCCTGCACGTCTTGAATTTTTCATAGGGTTTGTCACAGGCCAGAAGGGCAAAGCGGCCTCCCGTAAGTGTTGAAAGATTACCTATGCTGAAGTCGGCAAAACTAAATTCTCTATCTAATGAAAGAAACTGAGTCTTAAATGCTTGATATGGTTTCTGATTGTTCATTTGACTATCTGGAGTATTTTCATGTACCTACCACCCAAGAAAAAAACCAATCATTTATGATGAGAAGATGCAGGAGAATGGTGCTTTCTAAAAATCTGTTTTACTATCACTATTGATCAATGGAGAAAGTATCACTGAAGCATAATACCAGGAAAACAGCATTTGAATAAAGCTCTAGTTGCCCAAAAACAAATAGCGAAAGCCGATTAGAGAATTCCTTAGTATTAACCTGATGGAATAAATCATCAGATTATAAAGTTATATGAGCTTCTTAGGGGACAATATTTATCCCACAGGTAAGGATTACTTGAATAATTTATAAATTCCCTCGTGAATGAATTATGCATCCTTGTAAGCAAAACGTACATCACAGATCCTAAATTGCCATGCACCACTTCTGCTGGGATGCAAACCACTCTTGCTTCCTAAGACAAATTTCTCTTCATTAAAAGAAATTTTCACTGCACCTAGATACAAAGTGGCACCACCCTACAGGAAGAAATAACTGATCCCTGCTGGCTGAGTGTACCAGACGTGAATCATTGACTCCACTGTGTATGGAAAGAGATGGGCATGTGTGTGGGAAGAAGGAATTAAAGCTCAGGGCCAAGATCTCTGCAGGAAATCCTAAAAATAGTCAAACTTAGGAAGAAGCGTGGAGTAAGCTTTCTGGTTTCAGTGTCAAATCACTTAGTAAAATTAAGATTTCGGAAGCAGAAAATCTGAATCAACCACAGCTTTGGTTTTCCTGTTACTCTACAGATCCTGCATATTGCCCAAGTTCAGAATTACAATGTCACATATCACACAGCTCTCATTTCAGGCATGCCAGCCTTTGACTATAGGAAACATCAGTAATTAACACTGTAGAAAGGATGGATATTGTGCATATGTAAAGGGCAAATGGAAGAAGAGGCTGGAAGATAAGGTGGTATACTTGAAAAAAAAAAAAATGCTGCTGAATGATTGGTACCATTTCAGTACCATTTTATTTTAAAATACTCAGTTTCCCCCTCCATTCCTTAGTATTCTACCCTCCTACTGTAACTCTCTTTGAACAGACATAATATAGAGGACTAATACAAAACAATCAGGTCTAGAAAACATGACCTTGACCAGTTTGGAGGAATGGGGATTATTTTGATATAGAGAAAGGTGATAGAGTGTAAACGGAAAAATATAAAAGTCTGCAGAGAAAAGGAAGGAAGGAAGGAAGGAAATAATCTTTTTTCCATGCTCATTTGGGGCATGATAAAAAGTAATGGGCTTAAACCATAGCAGAGGAAATTTAGGTTAACCATCAGGCAAGATTTTTCTAACAGCAATGCATGGGGGAAAAAAATTCCTAGGTAAGAAGCAGAAAGTCCATTTTTCTACGCTTTTATGAACAGGTTAGACAAACATCTGCCAGAAATAGTTTACATGCAGCTGATACTGCCTTGAACAGGGGAGATGGGAGTAAATGATCTCTAAAAGTCCTTTCCGGCCTTTTTTTTTTTTTTTTTTATGATTCTGTAATCAACTTTGAAAGGAGCTTGGCATCACTCCTATTGAAAATAATGGGAGCTTGCAGTGTGTTCTGTAATGGCATTCCAGATTTCCTCCAGCACAAACCAAGGTGGAACTGTGTGCATTTCAGTGGAGGGAAGTGGGACCTCGAGCTCCAGTATCTGCAAGAAGGGTGGTAATTTATACCTGACTGCATTTGTCACGCTCAGGATCTTGCATTGCCAAGGTCTTTAAAAAGCAGAAGAGATCTGATGCCTCTTTCCGGCCATTCTTCAGACTCGGTTCTGAGTTGAAGCTGATGGGTAGCTGATAATGTTTCTTAGGTGGATGAGTAGCTGCTTTTAATGCACTGTTTCACATAAATTAGAGCTTTCTCTACTCTAAATATTATTCCAAGTATATATTCTTAAATCATCAGAAAACAGTAAATTAAGTGATAGATTTTAATTTTAATCTAAGGCACCATTTAAAGGTACACATAACTCTCCTCCCATACCAGTCTGAACAATGCTCTGACACAGCTCAGGATGTGTCTCCCTGAGCTGCCAGCCATGGTTTGCTGTCTTCTAAAAAACAACCCTCCCATTATTTTCATCCTCTACATATACAAATGCAAATAGAATTTATTCAAAGGTTATTTCTTCAGTATTCATGTTTAAAATTTAATAATTACAGTCTCCAGGAATTGTAAAGAAAATTCCATCAGAAGTTCACATTTATACTTAGATAATTTTGTACTTTATGACCAACGTTCTTTTGCTGATTCCCCAGGAAAAGATGCAGCCTATTCTTGAATTTAATGTGTTATGCTCTAATAGTTTGTAGTGTAACTTGTTACGCCTTTTGCATATATTTCAGGTAACCAAAGTATCTCTAAAAAAAACTTTATTGTGTACTCCCAGCTGCAATGTGCTATCAAAGATTCCTTATCTATTCCCTCATGATGACTAATCAGTATTTCTCTGTTGTGGACAAAAATTCGTGCATGAGTATATTTGACAGGAATCATTTATCTGCAGAAAGAATAACAGATTAATCTGCACTTCCCTGGGAAAAAAAACAAAACAAAACAAAACAGAACAACAGAGTATCTTATATATTGAGATACTGATCTGAAATTTCATCAACAAATAGTGAAGAAGAGTCCTTATCCTTGACTCAAACTTTTCTGCTGAGGCAATGCAGGGATGGGAAATCAATGAATGGTATTATGCACTAAACCATGCTATGGACTATTGTTGGGATTTTTTTCTATTACACTCACAACAATGAATCTGAGGACACTTCAAACATTGTTCCTTTATTCCCACAACATCCTCAAGAAGCAGCATTCCCATTTTACAGAGAGCATAGGGAAACACCATGTATCCACAAACACATGAGGATCTGGTTAGCAGAGCAAGGGCTAAAATCTACTCTGGGTGCAAATTCCAGTAGGTGCAAGTCCCCACAGGAATTTTCTTACTTTTTGCTGTAATTGCAAACAACCACCTCAAACTTCCACCTCTAGTCAGCAAAACCATTTCACTTCAGAGCAAGTTCTGCTGAAGCCACTGTTGTGCGAATTTGAGGCAGAGGAGTGAGAGGCAGATACAGCTGCAAACACACAAGAAGGGGAAGGGTTGAGGGGGAATGGATAACACAAACCTGAAGCAGTTTTGTACCTGGAAAAGGGCCCTGAGTGATGCTCCCAGGGCCAAATCTGAAAGCCTTGAACTGCAGTTATGGGTTTCATGCAGGAATCACTGTCAGAGGGTGAGGATAAGGAAGGCTACCCATTGATCGCTGCAATCCAACCATACTGCCTTCCAGGGCTCGCCCTGTGGCAAGGCATCAGGTGTTTTACATCCCACTTACAGTCAGATGCACTCAAAAAGAGCTGAGGACAGTGAGTACTTCATAGAAGACACTTCATACCATGTATCATTGAATCGTGAATTGTAAGTAATAAATATATATATATAAATAGCACCAATTAAGCACAGGATGGATGAAAAAGGTAGATACATTGTCATTCTAAACTTCCCTTGATCATGTCATGTTGAGTCACTCTCAACCCTAAATATAGTTTGCTATTGTCATTTTTCTTTTTAATTTTTCCCTTACACCCTAGCATGTTTTAAGCACTCAAGACATCTTTCTTGAAATGAAAGACTTAAAGTGACAAGAGTCTTTTCCAGCTGCTGTTCAGATCCATACTTCCTGCTTAGCAATTTGGAAGATTCACTTAATACTAACCTTTCTCAGACTCAAACATTCTAGAAAGAGTAGGTTTATAAAGAGGGATTCTTTTAGGAGTGATTCACATGCAGTTACTAGTTTAAAATGTCCCTCTTTTGGATGGATTATTTTCTCTGCCATTTTTCCATACTGACTAGCTATCAGTCATTTTCAACCTCATCTTCTCCACTATGAAAAATTTATGCAGTTTGGTGTGTGACTTACTTGCCAGGCCCAATAACATTCACAGAAGCCTAGTTTCATCTCAGTTTATATTATACTTATTTTCATTTTTTTATAGATTTAACTGATTCTTGGATTTTTAGTTTGGAATAATTTTAAAATCATTCTTTTCAACAGCCTGGTTTCATTTTATGAACCTGCTAATTCTATGTACCTAAATTTATTCCTTCTCACTGTTTCTGCAGACCTTAATATTTACTTTATTTTGTAAGAAAGAGCAGAAAAATCAACTTACAAACTTTTTTTTTGTTTTGTTGTTGTTATTATCATCATTACTATTATTTAACCTGTGCAATTGCAGACAGGATATGAGAGAAACCCACCCATTCTAGTGCTGGTACAGAAAAGTGCATCCTGCAGAAGTGTTCGAAGTAGCTCTGCAGTCAGGCATGATTCACCAGGCTGTACAAATTCTGCCAGCCTTGCTTAGGCTCCAAATCACTACAAAAACAGCATTTGGTGGTTTCTACACCGTTCCCCATTTCATGTCCCACAAAGACTTAGTCATCTGGATGCACCATTTAGCTGGTGGTGCGTGTGGGCAGTGTGCCATGCTCAGATGTTAAAGGATGGTGCAGGGAGGTGCAGAGCTCAGCCCTGGTCTTGTTCAGACAGCATGACCTGGATCTGCCGTACCCCTGCAGGACAGCAGCCGACATGCGGATGTCTCTGGACTGTATTCCCTGTTCCCCTCAGTTCCAGAATTATGAAGCAGAACTCCACAAGGCATACAAATAAGAGAAGTTGAGAATTTACCACAGTAAGGGAAGATTTGTCATAACAAGCAACAGCCCTTCTCTAACAATCGCGACCCAGCTAACACAAACCCAGAGTTCTCAGCTACCTGTGGGTGCTCTGAGTTAATATCTTTGCTGGGTTCAAACGAGTTCCTTCAGAAGGACATTTCCAGTGATTTCATTGTTACCGAGCGGTTCATCCACAAACAGAAAGGATGGGGGCAATAATTGAGTTCACTGTGGCAAACTCACTCTTGCTACAAGAATTAAAGTCTCCCTTTAAGATATATTTCCTCAGTTTGCTATTCAGTTTTACTAACAGACAGATTTGAACTTTAAACCTTGCTTCTTTTCGTTCATACTTACAACAGTAATTGAATACACAGAGCACAGAGAGGAGTTCATTCCCCATCCCTCATCTTAAAAGTGTTTTATACTTACTAATAATATTAGTTTATTTGTGCCCATACATTTTAAAGCTAGCCTTCTACAATAGTTGTGCAATATTGATTGAAAGGGCTTAGATCAAATTATTTTAGAAATTGAGCAGCTCCAAACTTTTAAGAGCTACTTTCAAGCAAGAACTGTCCCTATCATGCTTTTAAACTGCTAACAACAGAAAGCCCTGACATTCTTCTGTCAACATTTTCCTGAACCACAAATTGCTCATGCATTAGAAATTCACTTGAAATGGCATAAAAAGGCTGTGAAGTAAATGTATTCCTGAAGCCTGGGCCTGCAAGCCAGTGTAATTTCAGAAAACACCACAGAGGCTGGAAAGACAGCAGATGCAAGGACTGAATTTAACTACAGATGATAACTCAATTTATTTTCTCTGTAGTCTAGTAACTCAATAAGTCTTTAGCAGTTTTGTAAATAAACAGATGGATGCCATCAAACGCCAAAGAATGATAAATCTGATTGGTCTCTGTATAATTTTGGTCATTTTTTTCCCAAAAATAGACAATAGAAGCATCTTCGTCCAAGACTGTGATAAAATAAACATGGGAAGGTAGATTATAGGTAATTGCATTGTCCCAGTAGCAAATGAAACTTTCCATGATGCTGGGACTAAGAATCAGGACAGATCTCAATGTAACTCTTTTTAGTTGAAGATTGACTTCTGTTGATTAAAGAAAAAAAGGTGCTTTTCAAGGGATTCAAAGCTAGAGTAAGGAGAAATAGGTGATGGGACCCCTGCTGAAAGATTTAATTCGTATATAACTTTAACTTTGAAAGGTTTATGGTTCTAATTTAGCTGTGAGCCATCTGCTCCACATAGTGCATGTTGACTGAATATAAAACCAGACCACCAATTTCACATAGGAAGGACACTTATCATCCAGTGTGTCACTTGTACAGGGATTTGTTCACTTTAGCTCATTTTGCACCTCTAACTAGACATCTGTTGAATCCTCAGAGTTTAACAGCACAAAATTAAAAAAGATGCTCTGTTAGGCTGAGGTGTACATTTACATTGGCCCTCCTTCTGCCTGTTTTCCATGTGTGAAACACTGTGTCTTTGTGCTAAGAGGAGGAGAACAAAATGCTGCTTTACAGCATTATCTGATCTTCAATGTTTCCATTTGTGTAAAATAAATCATACTATTGAAAGACTTTTTTCCCATGAGATTTCCATTAAAAACTACGTAAGTATTGTATAACCTCCCTCAGCAAAATTCTCAAGCGAGAACTTCCCATGTTTGTTAGCTGCCTTTATAATTCTTGTATTTCTTTTCCTTTCCTTTGTTAACATCTGCATCATTCGTGTCAAAATAAGAAAAGCACACTAGATGTCTTTCAACTAGGGAAAGCTTAGCCTTGCAGAGGGCCTAAGGCTCTGCCTGGGAGACAATCAAATTTAAAGACCTAAGTTTTCAGATTTTAAATTCCAGAAAGCCTATGAAAATGGCTAAAAAGCACCAAGCAACAAAGTAGGCTGTCGTTTACAGGCAAAGACACGTAAGAGCCAAATAAGAATTGTCAAAAGTCAAGATGAGTTAGACCTTGCAAAGGTTTAGTAAAACAAACACCTAAAGATTTTCACTGTGTATAACTAAGAGACCAAAACAGGACAGAGTCATTATGCAGAAAGAATGAAGCAGAGATCAGGTGTTTTCTAGATACTGTCCCAGGAGTGAATTTGATGGTTTTCAAGCAGGGAGATAACGTTTATCAGAGACGATGCCATCAATATGGATAATGGAATGAGGATATGGAAACAGAAGAAACAGAAGTTTTATGAAATGACATTATGGTAATCAGAACACTAATTCTGTAAGAATACCAGAAAACAAAGGCTGGTAACAGGGAAATTTAATAATCTGTCATGTCAGATGCATACAAATTGAGAACAGTAACTGCTGCTTCTTTCAAACTAAATATTGTCTAGATTCAAGGAGAAATACATTCAGCTATTTACCCATCTATTAATCAGACTCAGCTATGAGGTACTTTGCAAGGAAGTTAAAGGCAATTAAAGGCAGGTAAATGGAAAACAGGTCAAAATGCAACAACACTTCATCAAATATTGTTCCGGTAACCCCTGGTAGTTTTCTACAATAAGTGAAATGATTTTCTGGGTAAGAACATGCAGATTATTTTCTAGATTTTTGAAATCTTATACTGTGAGAATTTATCAACAGATAAGTTATCAAAAGAGAAGGTAGAGGAGTTATGAAGAGTGGATAATGGCATGAAGGAGAGAAAACAAAGAATAGTTTTGAAGAGAAAGAAGGCTGATGAAGGTGTAACATGGAAACAAGAGTCAATCTTTCTACTGTTCATTTTTGTTTTCATTAAAGAGCTTGGCATTAAACTAATTAAATGCAATTATTGGAAACATCATTATGTATCATCAGGACAGAGAAGGCATAGAGTATAATCCAGAATGAGATGCATGACCCCAAGAACCTGAGGAATCTACATGTACTCAGATTGAACAGCAAAATTCAAAGCCATGTATTTCGGAAACAAGCAGAAACTTATACTCTAAAAGTTTACTGTTTAAGGAATAAAGTAAGTTGGCTGCAGAAATATCAAGTTGGAAAGGGGGAAAAATTGTTTTAAAAAAGTAAATGTTGAAAGGAATACAGCAACAAAATGTTAATGCCATTGGGCAATGCCAGATGGGACTTCACATGGCACTCCGAGCAAAACCTGGTCATGCAAGCTAAAAAGAGATGAACTGAAGCTGAAACTGGGACAAAGTACTACAAAGGTGTTCAGAAGACTGAAGAACAGGTTTAGAGCAGACCTCATTTGCCTTGGCAAAATGAAGGCAGAGACGAGATACAATTGCTGTGTTAAAACATTGTGGGTGACGGATGAAAATAGCAGAACCCCAAGCAATGCAGCTGATGGTGAGCAGGCAGGTATGACTGAGAGATGGTGATTCTTTCCAGGTTAGAGCCTTTGATTTGAAGGTTTGGATTCTAGGGCATCTGTTCACAGCGAGAAGCTTTGGTTCATGAGCATTTATTGTTGCTTCTCCACTCCCATGGCAATAGGGGAGAGGAA
This sequence comes from Dasyornis broadbenti, assembly GCA_013397935.1. Lineage (NCBI taxonomy): Eukaryota > Metazoa > Chordata > Aves > Passeriformes > Dasyornithidae > Dasyornis > Dasyornis broadbenti. The sequence continues at coordinate 837,785 of VZRN01001092.1, read as the reverse complement.
ATCACCAGTTGTCATCTGGATGCAACCTGACAACAGCTCAGACAGCCTCCCCAAGCAGGGGAAGAGATGGATATGGCTGTGCTTACGCTTCACGGTGTTCAGAATTTTACACCCTCTTCAGACATTGTTTCAGTTCCCTTCATGCAGCTAAAGCTGTAAAAACCCCCAAAAGAAAAAAGTATTTCTAATACTCTTGAGAAACAGTGACAGTTTTGGATTGAACAATGAATAACTAGTTGTCAAAGAAATGGTCACAGTACTTAACAGTTTTTATTAATATGTCTCATTTTATTGAGTCCCTCTAGGGCAGGAAATCCAGTGATAAAGTTGTAAAACAACCATCTCCACCTCCTCTATTCTCCTGCTCTCTCTTTTTTCTTTTCTTTTTACATTTTTGCAGCTGATGGCTCCACAGTATGCAGGTTTTACTGTCCAATCAATAAGTTACTTTTGCCAAGAAGTGTGGACACACATTGCTAACATTACATTGCATGTTCTTCAAATTAAAATGTTCATATTCTTTTCAAGTATTTTCTTCAGAATTTAAAGGAATCAAGGTTCTATGGCCAGAATGATGTAAAAACTAATTCATTATGGAACCACCGAAAATTCTGTAGAAGACCAGACAAAATCAATACCTCATTCTTCACCACTTAGAAAGCTTTCTGTGCTAAGAACCTCTGTACTTTTCAAGTAGACTCCATCCTGCACGTTGCAGAAATAATTGCTTTGGGTTTGGGCTGGAGAAGGGGTGGTGGTGGCTAGCAGTCTTATTATCTACTTTGTTTTTGCTATTGCCATAAATATTTTTTAAGGAATCATCGGCACCATCTGCCACTTACCACTGTGTTCTTTTCACGGTGTCAATACTATAAACACAGTCTGCTCCCTCATTTGATGCAGCGCAGAAGGATGGAATTAAGCAGAAAATAGTCACTCCAAAAATAGGCCTTACTGCTCAAAAGAAAGCAACTCCTTCAGTAAAATAATCTTGGGAATAAATTATTTTAGTTTACACCAAGTCTTAGAGCTATTTTGTTATCTCCAGTTAACTGAAGAGAGCTCCAGATTTTACAGTCTCTCAGTGTCAGTAAGTTGAAGTTACTGCTTAATACACTAATTAGGAGTTTAGTTTTAGTTATAGTCATTAAAACTCTTACAAAAACCATTTTGATTTTCTCCCACAATGTTAATGTTTTGTTGGGGGTTTTTTTGAGCATTTAACAGGCATCATGTTGGTAACTAATATGGAGTATCCCTCAACACAATTGCTGAAATTACATTTCTATACAAAATGCTCTAGTCATGCCTTAGGTTAGAGAGGAAGATTAAACCCAGTCTTCACAGCCTAAGCAGTAAAAGGAAACAAAATTTTCTGTTCCACACTGAGTCTTTTATAATAATCCAGCTTATCTGTAGAGCTTCTGGTCAGATGAATACAACTGTGCACCTTTGCATAATAAATAAAATGTCTGACTCGCCCCTGTATTTTAACACATTACTTTTGTGTAATACATACTTTGACTTATTTCCTTCTGCATGTTGGGACTTCAGAGGAAATAACAGAATTGAGTTTTTTTTTTTTTGTTTTTCAATATTTCATTATTTTAAAAATGTTGCTATTCATGATGAAGGAAGGTGTCTCTTCTAGGGATGTTGAATAGTTAGTTTACTCAACTTTTTAAATAATGTTTTCTCTGTTTATATGCTACTATAAAATATACTTTGGTGAATCAATGTCAATAAACCAGCAAATAATAAGCCAATATTCTGTCTCCAAATTGACAAAGAAGGAGAGACAACATTCAGTCTAGAGAAGTGGATTGCTACAGAACAAAGAACAGGATGATGCGCCAAAACATGTTTGCTTAAATGAAAGGTAGGATGTTACTTCGTAGGAACTGATAAGCCAGATGGAAAAAAACAGAATGCAGAACTATGTTTGGTCTTATCCAGATTTCTACCACTTTTCAGAGTTCCTTTTTTCTTTTGCAATATCAGTTTTAGGTTTCTTTTAAAGATGTTTAGGAAGCTAAATAACCAGTTGCGCAAATCTTCCCATTTCTATGTCTAGCCTCACTTTTCTTCTCCCAGCTTTCAGTATTCATAGTTTTTCTTCACTAAAGCAGGGATTCAACTCTCTTCTGTGTATCTTAATTACAGTGTATTTTCTGCTGCATCTTTTACTCATATTTTTCTACCAGAAAATCTATAAATCATCCTTGTCGCACTACTGACTTTATCGGGTTATTTTGCAAGAATGAAAGGACTGAGCAACGAATGTGTTTGTGGCAGGTAGAAATTCATGGGACTTACATTTCCCAGTGTATGTCTGCAACCAGTTCACTGCATACTGAGATAGGTACACACATGAACCCACATTCTACAAATGAAATGCCATAATCTATGGTTTTGCTTCCAAGGGTCAGAAAAATTGAGCAATATAATTAAATATAACACTCTATAGAAACTATTAGTTAATTCATATTTATGTTAATGTGCCTCTTATGATATGCATTAGGGTTTTTGTATTTTAATCAGAGAAAATTATAAATACAATCAAGAAAGCCTTGTTACTGTTTTCAACCAGAGCTAATTGTCTTGTAGAACACTTAATGAGTCATTATTCATTATGATGGTGAGGACAGGGAAGGCAGATGGCACGGTAGTTTTATTGATTCTGTGATCCTACTGTAGCTTGCTGATTAAGTAGCATTGAACGCCACAGTTAGTGCAGAATTACACAAAATTCTGTTTTGAGTCAAGGAAATCAGACAGGAACTCTCAGATAGCACAGCTCTGAGGCCTGCCATCCTAATCTATACTTATAACGACGGAATATTGCGTGCAGCCTTCCATTACCATTTCCATTTAATTTCCAAGTGTTACTTTATGGATTAAGTTGGATTCACCTCACCCAGTCATAGCCATTGAGGTGTTGGAGATCCACTAAGGTTTAATAGAGAAACTCCTTTGTGCACACCTGCAGAGGCCATTCAGCTCACTGCCTTGAGTTCCTTTATTGGGTGCTCTATCACTGTTACCCTCTTGGAAGACAGAAAAATGTTGCTGTGTGAAAGCATCATAACCTGGAAATAATTCAGAAATTACACCCCTTGATTCTGAATTATTTTGAAATGCTTTAATATTCCCATTTCTCTTTGTGCCTTACAGCACAAAGTGGCCTTATCCAAGAACGATGCAAACATTGTTTTATAAACTTATTGTACAATAACTCAAAACCTCAAAGCATGGGATTTAGTTGGCTTTAGTGGTAATGATGACATGGTCACAGTTCTTTTTAACAGAATTTATCACATTACCAAGCTATTCTTTCTATATTGCCCAATATATCACCAGAGCCGTATGAAGACCTTGAAGGAGTTATTCTTGGGCCTTCCGCTGCTGATAATTCATAGGCACCTTTTTCTGCATTAAGTTATATATTATCCTTTTTTTTTTTTTTTTGTCTAATTTGTTTTGTTCAATCCCCCTTGTGATGCACAATTTAGTTCTTTCCAGAGATCTGGTTGCAGCTGCTCTCATTATTGGATCTGCTTTGATATTAAGAAGAGTTTAACCATTTAAAGCATGGGGTCAGACACTACAGCAATAAAACGTGATCTCTGTCTTCCAGTGTATCATAAAACTTGTAAGTCACATATGCACCACACTGATGCATTTGTATTAATACACACGTGAATCCTACACACAACTGCAATTTTTTTGACCCCTCTAATTCTGGTCTGGTTACACAGGTACAGTGCAGTGAATGGGACAGCTGAAGAATGAAGAAAGCACATGTTCTGTCAGATAATCCAAAACTGAGAAATTTAACTTAATGTTTTTCATTAATCATTCTAACTTATACTTTGGTTCTAATTTCTTTCATTCAAAACCAGGTGTTACTCCAGAGAACTGTAATTGAATTGTTAGTGTGCACCCAAAAGAAAATGGAAGGTGTGCTGTGAAACACCTAACCTACCATGATGGCAACATTTAGTGACTTTCCAGATTTTCAGGATGTTTAATTCTACAAACAGCTGTTTCACTGAAAAAATCCCTTTTGAAAACACAAACGACAATGACTAGTGTTTCTCTTTTTTTGCAACAAATTCATTTTTATAAATATTTTGACTGAATCTACAAGATCAATTGGTATAAAATCTATCTTAAATCACAGATTAATTTTAAGCAGTTTAACTGTTTAACGCATAGAATCAGCACTTAGAGCTAAACAATGTTGTTGAAAGTCTGTGAAGTTCTGAGTATTTTCTGCAGGAAGCAGAGAACATACAGATCTCCTCTGGGACATATGGTCTCTCCTAGAGAAGTTTTTGCCATGCATAGCCTTTGGCCAAAGCCCACCATCTGTAGCTTCAACTTTTCTTCCAGCTGCTGATAAAGGTGAAGTATAGAACATATGCTGCACAAAGAGTAACCTTTACATTAGGGTTTAGTTTATTTGTTGGTTTGTCAGGTTATTTTTTTATACTGAGAGACATTTTTTCAACAAAATATTTGTTAATGTAAAACTCAGAAAAGTAAAACTCACTTTGAATCAAAATCAGAGCTTAAAAAATTATGGATACAACTAAGAACTCCAGTGGAGCGTAGATTCGTTATTTGTGTAAAGAATTCACTTTTCAGTTTTGGAGAAAATGTGGTGCAGGACAATAAAAATACAGTCATTCCCTTCTTATATTCAGGACATATGTATTGCAGGAATGAAACCCACACTCTCCCATTGCAAACTGGGAAAGAATATCATTGATGTATCATTTAAACAAAGATGCTTGACACAGTGTCAGTTTTATCCCAGAATGATCCCAACGAGCTGGAAAATGGCTGTTTGCAAGTAATAGAGAATTCTAATATTACTTGGCAAGACATAATTACTGAACACATGACTTCCATCCACCTCAATATCACTGTTTTTTTCTAACTTAGGTCATAGGGGAAACCGACTGCATAGCGAACGTGAGTGCTGCACAGAGTTTCCACATCATTTCCGAAAACCTGGCAGAGCTCACAGCATCTGCTCCCAGGCAGCCCAGGGCAGAAGCAGCAGGCAGTGCTGCAGGACAGGAATGGAGTGAATTAGTAGAGCTGCAGGTGTGCCAAGAAACCTGCCCAGCAGCTCCTGCCTGGCCTAGGCATGGTTACACAGAGCAATCTACGAGTACCAAAACTCATTATGCACCAGGAAAAATGATTATTGCCACATAATCGAATACACCTCTAATGGTTCAGCATGGCTGAACACCTCAAGCATTTTTATTTGCTTCTGACCCTGAACAAAGTGAAAGTTGTAGGACTAAAACATTTATGTATTTTTGAACACTAAGCGGCGGACAGTTACCATAATAACAAAGAGAGAAATAGCATTCCAGATGTATGCCTACAAAGCTGGTGGAAGGTAAAGAGACGGGAAGACAGAAAGAATAGGACAAAACATATTTAAAAAGGAGGTGCATTCTTTCACAGGTTGAGAAACATGCAGACTGACACATCTGACATGTTCTTGAACCCAAGTCCTGTTTCAAAAAACCTATTCCTTCCATGCTTTACACACAACAAAGATCTGCAATTACTTAAAAAACTCCTTTATATGGTAAATAGAAGCTGATTATGAAGAAACTAAATGAATACATTTTTACTGTCAAGATGCACATCATAGATAAATCTGAAAAAAACAAACAAACAAAAACCTCCGAAAACATTTAAAGTTTCAATTTCAACAATGACTTTTAATTTCCTTTCATAATGTTTTTTCCTTGTTGCAAGACTATAAACACCTTCATTTCTTTTTCATTTCCTTAAAATGTGAACAGGGAATAAGCTAAACATCCTTTCTCTCTCATTGCTCTCTTTAGAGCACTTACATTTATATATTTCTTCCAGGAAATGTATTTGACAAAGCATCAGTAACACTTTTATTTTCATAGCATTTCCGAAAAGGATATTCCAAGCCATAAACAGCATTTTAAGAACTAAGTCCTCATCTCAGAGCTCAGAGGGGAAAAAAATATAACACCCCTTGCCCTCAAAAAATGAACTAAAACTCCCAAATAAATAACTGATAGTGATCAGGCCAAAAGAAGCACCCAGCTGAGCTTATTTCCAGCATAAGTCAACTGAGCTTGCCCTCATCATTACTCAATACTTTTTAATCTCTTAAATGGATTTTTGAAGGTTAAAAGGATATCTTTTTTGGCTCTTAATGATAAAAGTTAGCCTGAAAGCATATTTTCTGGTTTATTCCTGCATTTTGGGCACATCCCATGCAGTCTACTACTCCTTCCAAAGGCGGTGATTTTGGCACGAGCTTCAGTGAATTCAGAGTGAGTAAATTGGTCACATGTGCAGTGTCACATGTGCAGTGTCACATGTGCAGTGTCACATGTGCAGTGTCCCATTACTGTCTTCATTTTCTTGTCGTGGCGCTTTTGTTTCATACCATCGTAGGCAGTTTTTAAAAGCGTTTTAAGGGTGTGGGTAGGTACCTCCTGCTCAGGCAGTGTTTTATGAGAATGTTTTTGTACAAGGATTTAGCATAGGATGTAGATTGCCACAAGAAGCGCTTCCAGATAATGCAAGTGCTACTTTAAAATGAGCTGGGATCACTTCCAAAGTGAACGCCTCCCTACAGAAGCATTCACTCACACAATTCCAGGTTTTATCTGACAGGCATTCTGGGAAATACTAGGATTTTAATTGAGTCCCGGACAGCAAAGTGTTGGGATTTACGGTGCAAACTACACTGCACTAAATTTTAGCCTGAAGTGAAAATACTCACTGGTATTCCCTGTACAGCCTCATTTACAGCAACTTGAACTGAAACCATGGAAGTGGCTGCATATGAAACTTTTTTTCCCTGCGAGACAATGCTGGAGCATATTGACATGCACAGGTATTGCTTCAAGAAGTCCTAATGAGATGTGGCTGGCGTAATCCCTGGGCTTTTTATTTGGCTACAACACCAAATTCACAAGAAAAATTAAACATTGGGACTAAACATCAGCTTGACTGAGCAGCTCCTTGTAACCATCTGCTGTGCTATTATTTTGGGTCTGTGAGGGTGATTTTGCCCAGGCAGGGTGAGTAGAAGGAGACAGACACCACAGCCAGCACAACAGCCTTACCTGACTGCCCGGGTGGTGGAACTCCCGAGGCTCCCCTGGGCAGACACAAAAACACCGTCAGCACGGCGGCTCTGTTTCCTGAGCACGGCTCGATGGCAATCGGCTTAGGAGCACCCTGCAAAAGGATGATACCCATGTCAAACATTGAGATTTCCATTCCATTTTCACTTCTGTAGTTTATTTTAAGGCACACTGTAAGGGTAGGAAGATATTTTACCTAATTAGTTCTTTGCATTCAAACAGATTGTCGTAACCAGTGTTAATCGACTTAAAAATGGGCTCTGACAGCCCACGCTGCACATCTAACCAAACACAGAAATAAACTAAAAGATCATAAAGACAACAAAATTTTACTGAATTTCATAGCTTGCTAAATATAATAATATCAAATGAAAGCTTAGAAAACAGCAAAACCTTTTGATATGTGCATTGGTATCTGAGAGTAGCACAACTTCTCCTGTTGTACTAAGAGTGTGAAAGAATTGTGCTTCAACAGTATCCGTTACCTGGCCTGCCTAATGCCAAAACTATAAAATGAGAGCAAATCTATATTATATACCAATAGCTAGAGGTAGCAAATCCCTCTTGAGATCCCTGGACCAGGAATTCTGCCTTCTCTCTGTCTGTCCTGGTAAGCAAATTATTTTTCCAAGGCAGGACCTTCCTGATTCCTTTCGCATATGCAAAAAATAGGAGCAGTGCTACAATATTTACATGCACTTAGAAACTCTCTGAAAACGTTGCCTGTGTGATTAACACCTTCCTTTATCTCATACTAAGCTATGATAGCAGTGGTTTTGATGGCAGGGGATTTGTGCTGTTACCAAACTCTCATTAACTCATTAATGCATCATTTAATTAGCAGTTAGCCTTCAACTAAACGGTTGCTGCCATATTGTTCTCAATTTACCAAGGACAGTAGGAGCTGGGAAAAAAAGCAAAGCAGTCTACAAAGCCATAGAATAATAAGTTTCTAAGATGAAAATTTACAATGTTTCTGCATTTCCATATTTCCAAATTTTGTGTTTACTAAGAGATAGGCATTTCACTTTTGAGAGCTTCAACATTTAGTCAAGCACTAAAGATATTTTTCAAAAACATTAGGTCAAAATCAGCATAAGTATTTCTTTCTTTTTTTTTTTATTTGTAAATTTTTTAAACATTTGTCATGTTCCAAGGCAAAATATGAGTGCAACGTTTTGATTCAAAATTCAAAGCCAGAAAACTTTCTATTTACATACAAAATGCAATGTATACATAAATGTCAACTGATTCAAGTATTCTAAGAAAAAATGATATTTTAGCCAAGTTAAATAACACTGCAAAGCACTAGATATAAGGAAAACAAAGACCCTTCCATCTTGTAAAGCAATTATCATTTTCTGTTTTTCTACCTCCAAGAAACCAACATTTATTACTGCTCAGTGAAGATAAGGAAACAGAATATAGCAATAAATTGAACAATAGATAAATATACTTTTAAAATTTATTTTTAGTTCATGGTCATATTTAAAAGGCATTTCTGTAGATTCGTTTAAAGTGACAGCATTAAGGAACTTGGGTGAAGAATGAAGTCTAATTCAAAATTGCCATGACATAGGGAATGACAACACACATTCACCAAAACCTTAACCAAATGGTGAAACAGAAAACTAAAACCCCAAAAGTTTCAACTGGGATTACTAATGTAAGTAACAGAGCATTTAAGTCATCCGTCCTGACTTGTCACAACAACAAACCAAACAACTATTTGAAAAGGCAGAGGAAGAAAAATCTTCATTTTAAAATGTAATTCAGAACAGAGCTTATGCAAACGCACAACTGAAAGGGACAAAATTACCATTATGACTTTTAATTTGGCGATTACTTCATTTTAAATCCATATGACGATAGTTTTTGCTGTGTAACATAAACTCTTTGATCAACAGGCCCTGTCCTTCTCTGTTTGAAGTTTATACTAATGCTCTTCAAAACACAATTGGAGGAAACGATTTCTGATAAGAATTTTTTCAAAGGACTTCATCCAAAAATAAAATACAGTAAGAATGTTGTGCTTATTTAGTCTTTATAGAAAAATTATGACTGCAAAAGCAGATGTCTTATCTTACCTCACATCATTCAGGTTCCCTCGCAAAATAACACAGTAGCATGAAGCAAATGATAATAATTTAGATACCCTAAGGTTTGTCAGTTGTTTAAAGATAAATACATAATCATGAATCAAAGTTATTTCACAGTGACATAACATGTTCTCTGAAATGTGCCATTTATCATGCATTTTCCACGGGTCTTTTGGAAGAGATAAGGCACAAGTTTGTTTGCCCAAAGCTACCATGATTTACTTGCTAGAATTAATCTGGTTTTTTTCCCCTTGTACAGAAAGTGATGTACATTTTTTGCCAAAAAGCTCAAATGACAATCACAGATTAATAAAAATTTATCAGTGGAAGACATAATAAACAAACACTTCTTTAATAAACTTTTACTCCTGTATTCCCTCTCTTACACACACTGTGACAGAAAGAGATATGTCAGTTGGGAAGGTGAAAAAGAAAGTGGAAGAAAACTATGAAGCAATAAAAGAACATATATTATTATTGATAGGGAGAAAAGAAGAGTAACCCAGGGGTTACAGAAAGAAGAAACAAGAGGGTAGGGATTAAAACAGGCAATAAAAAGCAAAGGAAAAAAAAGAAAAAAAAAAGAGGTTTTATCCACAGAAAATAAGTATCAGGAGTCATCTTCAGAGGTTCCTAGATTTTTATTAGAGAAAAGGTTCTACATTCTCCTAATCTTTTCCTGAAAATCCTAAATAGTCCTAGCCAAAGTTCAGCTGCCTAGGTGAGTTTATGAGGAAATACCAAGCTTTGGGAAGATTCTTTGGGATCGGTTTCTATAAGAAATAGATTTGGGCTGGCTTGTTCTTTTCCCCACACAAAGAACAATATTACCATTACTGGCAGAAAAACGCGTGCCAGTGTACGCCATATTCATGTTTCTAAAAGAAAGCAACGACATGGGTGGGCATATTTATTTAAGTATCCAAAACCCCTACAAATCTTGCATTGGAGAAGCTGGGAAGTGCTTTCTGTCACCCCTGGTGGGTGGGATGGGCAGCGGAGAGCAGTGGCTTGCAGAGATGAGAAGGGCAGGCAGGACAACAACGACTCGGGATGCTCCTGGGGCTGCTCTAAGTGTTCAGCATCTCCTTGGGCAAAATGCACTGAAACTTCAGCATCAATTTGTATCTACGAAAATACTTAATAGTGTGAGTACGGGAAGATGAAAAGTATAAAGTGTTTTGGTTCTATTTGTATTCCAAGAAGTGGTGCCTCTCAGAAGTGCTATAAAACTTTTGATTTTCAGTGCTAAGTAATATCCCTCTATATATTTTCTTCAACATTCTAATTTAGGTGCATCCAATTTTTAAAAGTGCATTATTATACCATAAGACAAATAGTTCACATAAGACTAAATGGCTCCAAACTCATGCCAAAAAAGCAATTAGAAAATTGAATCAAGGAATTAAGGATTAATGTGAGCATGTTACACCTGTCAGAAGCAATAAGTATTTTGACAAGAACAGAATAAAGTTTGACAGTGTGCACAAATACAGATCTGATATATAACTCAAGTATTAAAATGCAAACAGCTATGCATTAATCACTGTAATGTTTTTAACAAAAATGGTCTTAGTAGTACTTACAAGAATTCATTATAAATAAAACTTCAGTTCTTCTAAAAGAACAGCTCGAATTATACTTTTTTTGTTGTATTAATAAATTACGTCAATTTCAACATAGCTTTTAATCGTATTATTAAAACAGCATTAATCTGGTGATTTCCACATAAACTAAGCTAGATGACTTGGCAAATAAACAATCAAATCTGTTGTTGCAACAGGATTAGTACCAGACTCAGAATGTAAACAGCCACTTTTCTGGATTTTTAATGTGCAAGACTTCAGAGAGGGGAAAAGAATTTTTAAAAAAGTCTGTGTGCTCTGAAGAGGTAAGAGATGCAGAAAAGCAGGAAACATAACATTCAGACTCTTACATTACAAGTATTCACATCTTCATTTGCTCTCAGCTTCAGGTGCTTTTCCTAAATTCTTTGGTTATTTTCTGAGTTACTTAATTTATTTGTGATACACAAGTCTTAGATTCCAAAATGCACTTGAGTATCTAAGTTAGATTTTGGTCAAACTCAGACGCCTACATGCAAATTCAAAACCCTCAAAACCATGTTAATCTTTCTGTTAGTATTAAAAATTTCCCAAGAGCTGAAGGTCTCCTCTATGCCCGCTCAGGACTCACTGGCATTTCTGGAGCTACCTTAGATGTAGGGATGTAAGCTGTTCCCAAAACAGCCTTATCAAATTAGGTTTTTACAATGCAATTGTGGCCACTTTCTCTTAAAATAGCAGACGTCTCAGCAGTGCTATGGAAGAAGAGAAAATTCACCCTCTCAAATTCACAGAATTCTACTGATGTCATTTGGTTGGGGCTTATTTGGCCATTTTCCTGAAGAAACTTGAAATGTCCCTTGCACAGCCATCCGGCCGGGAGAAGGACATGGCAGACTCCCACCTCTAAGCAACCTCCATCCTATCCCAGGATTTTTTCCATGGTCATTTACCAAGAGAACCAAACCCAGCAGTAAGGCCAGAGGAAAGAAAAAACACGATCTGCTCCTCCCAGCAAAATCCCACCACTTTCACAGCACCTGCCACTGCCCTAAGGAGAACCTGACACTTCCAGAGTGCTGAAATTAAGGCAAATCCTCAGACAGAAACAAAGCACTGCTGGTTTTGTAGACTTATCAGTGCTACACCACATTCCTATTCTAAGTATTGGGTGAACTAATGAACTAATGCTCATTAACATACTTTTGAGCATGAGCTTCCCACCCACCCACAAGTTTTGACAATTTTCTCCACAGATTTATTCAATGGGTAATGAGCCTTAATGATAGTGCAACACGAGAAAAAGAAAAAAAAAAAAAAAGCTTTCACAAAACATCATTTGTTTGCCAGGAGAAATACACTTCAGGAAACACTGAGACAGAATAAATAAACAAGGCTGGGGCACTGAACATTGCCTGTGGCTGGCGGAGGAAACACCAGTTCTGCATATGACTCCAGGGTTTTACAGAAATTCTGAGCACCTACTGAAGATTTTCATTTAATACATCACATAAAGTTCCTCTCTCGCAATTAGTGAGTGGAAGGCTTCACCTCATTTAAACCTGCAAGACTGGCCCAGAGCCTGCGTGTGCTCAGCGCTCTGAGGTTCTCCACTGCACTTTCTTTGCCTGAAGACTTCTAAGTGGTTTCTAATTTTGGCTAATGAGGTCCCACTACCTATGGGGAGGTACACAGCCACATCACCTACAGCAGCAAAAGCTGGTGAACTTTTTGGTGTATCCCATAATTCTTCTACCTACACTGGAAGAGACTTCAGGTAACTGCCTTCTTCTGTGACCAACTCATCCAGCTGCACCAATTTACTGGGAAGACTCTACCAACTCCACTTGCCCTTCAGAATGAAGTAGTTTTCCCCGAAAACTTCTATCGTGTCTAACGAAGCTGAGCTCAACGGGTTTATTGATAATTAAATGCAACCTGACCAAAATTACACTAACATTTCTCATTACTTTTTAAACAGCAAATTATCTTTCCATTGTAATTCTGCCCCACTGTTTTTGCAGAACACAAATCATTAATTTCCTTGTTTCAAAATAGAAATGGAAATCTCAGACTGTACTGGAACATTATTTTCCATAAGAAAAACAGTGGAAATGAACAATAAATAGAATACATTATGATCAGCAAGCTGTGATTATGGCCCCAGTGCACAATGCATTGTTATCCTTCGATTTATTGTCTTGCTTCTCTATCTCAGCTCAAACAATGATAGACTGCATTCTTCCTTGCAGTCTTTTCTGAGTAGAATATGGTTGTTAGTTCTGTACTGACGTTAAATTTATATATTACTCTTAAAGAGTTTATGCTCAGAAGAGTAATATTTTTATTATAAGAACTATGTTTATTTGCAACAAAGTTACTCTCAGTTAATCTAGTAAGGGACTTCATTTCAAAACCTAATACTATATCACGTAGCATTTCATTAGCATGAGAGTTATGAATTGACATTCTGATTAAAACTGATTTATTAAGACAAAGCTATGAGAAACACCTGCAGGAGCATTTATTATCAATGGGGTTCCCAGAAAGAACTCCTTCTCAGGTTTCCTATTTGGCTTTTATTCTACTGCCTAGAGGTTGCTTTTCCTGAACTGTGACATCAGTGTGCACCATCCTGTAATTTTCTTGATTTTCACGAGTGGCTGAACAGAGCACAAGACGTTAAAGTTAAGTTAAAACGTCACACAGATGCAAGAAACATTGCATTTCTTTATCTGTGTGACCATGTATGCAGTTTCCTATGTCTTCATCCTGTTAGATAAACTTGGTTTTACTTTACTATTAAATCTTGCCCACTAATGAGGGTAATTTCAGGTTAATATGGAAAATATTGAACATAACTTAGAGCGGATGGTGTATGTAGTAGCTGTACTGGATTACTGCCAGAGATATCCCCTAGAGCTTCCAGAATATTCCCCTATTAAGCTGTATGAGTCTGATTAAAGGCTGGCAGTGCCAACGTCCAGTTTGTGAAAAAAAAATTTATCTTGGCAGCATCTAGGTGGATCCTGTTGGGAAAAACACCTGAGACTCTGTGTCTGTGGCATAGACCAGGCATCACGTATCCCCAGGTACCTTCCTGTAAATTCTTCTGACTGCCATCCTGTAAGTCAGAGTGGTGCTGTGCAGCGAAGTGATGCTAATGGGCATTTGTTTCCCAGATGGGCACTGCTGCTGGATCTCCAAGGATTAGAAATGAGAAGTAGAGAATTCTATTATTCCTTTACATTTCAACCTTAAAGACTCATACAGGAAAACCTTCATTTCCCTGGGCACAAATGACTGGCAGTCCACCACTGTCTGAGCTTGGGCTGAGCACTTCAGACCAGAGAGTCACTGCCATGTATCACAACGGGTTAACTTTACCCTAGACTGACTGCAGAAGAGGACATGGTTCCCCCAGAGCCACTACTGACTTTCCAGGCTTGAGAAAGATAAAAGTACAAGGCACAGCTGAAATTCTACCTCACTTGCAGGCTGACAGTGTGGCTGTGGTAATAGGCAGGGCTGAGTATGAGCACAGTACAGGTTGCTTTCACTGGGAAGAAGCAAACTGAGCCAGCTGCAGGCTTTTGAAATGTCTGTGAGGAGCCCAGAAGGGCTGTCCTTTGCTAGGGGTGGATGACAAAGGTTCAATCTGTCATTGTGACAATGAAACTCGGACACAAGGCAGAAGTTCTGACTAACAGTTACCTTTTGTGACTGCAGAGATCTTATTTCTGTAGCTCTGCAGCACCCTGGAGTCGTAAAAGAAAAGGTTTGATCATCATTTAGGAGATCTATGCCAGACGTGAGGGTTAGGAAAGGCAAGTGTCCTGAAAGGATTATGCTGTATTTTGCATTTGTTGCAAAAATTGGAAAGAAAATATAGTACCCTGTATGTAATCCAAAATACAGTGTTAGTGAACTTTTCCTCAGCAATGCCTTTTCAAGTTCTTTTTTAACCTCCTGGCCACATGCAGGATGCCTAGTGAATGATAAATTAAAACATTTCTACCTGGAATTGTAATAATAAAAAAGAGAACTAAATCAAGACATTGTGAAAACTAGCTGTCAGCAGAAGGGATTAAAGTGCAAACTTGGCAATATTCTTAACGCAGGAAAAAAAACGTTAATGGCACCAGAATAACAAATTACTTTCTATCATGACAACTTACACAGATCACAGGCTACGGAATGCAGGGAGGACACGAACCGAATGTCTGAAAGCATGACATTAGCTTTTATTTTCACCGTCCTTGCCATGGCCCAAGGACAGCTGTAAAGCATGTACACCAGAGCCAAAACCATTCTGAAACAAATGATCCCTATTTAAGGTTTGCAAGTCTATGGACGTTTCCATCCCAATGACTGCATGTGGACATTGTGGATCCGATCATAGCTGCTCCAGCAGCAGGAACAGCAACAATAAAGAAAAGATTTCTGTTAGCCCAGGAAAAGGTATGGGATGGCAGCAAAAGGGAGCTCGGTTTTGCTGTGTTGTATGGTGGTTGCAGCAGTGTGTGTTAAACTGTTTTGGCAGTGGCTGCTGCCAAGGAGGGGGAAAGGGAGAGGGTAGGTTGGCAGGAGCGTGAAAGCACAAACCAGACCTTGGCTGAGGTGTTGCAAGATCCGTGTCTCACTTTCCTCTCTTGAGAACCTTCGTCACCCACCCTGCCCATTCACCAATTTGAAAGCATAATCAAGTAGTTTTTCACTCGAATCTTACGAATTAATTCAAATCCTAAATATCAGCTGCCTAAATCAGCACAGCACTCGAGAAGCAGCAGAACTATTTTGATTTACACCAGCTGCAAATCTGACACTATATTATTCATTTCTTAATAGTGTCCTTGAAAAATCCTGCAAATAAACTCAAGCTTAAGTATTATCACTTAATGTTGCTTTCTAAGATGCTCCCCATCAAGATTGTTAGTACTTACAGGGCTCATATTCAGAACATCACTGAAAATGCACAAAAAAATGGAAGTTACAGGATCTAATCTGACAAATAATTAGACACATGAGAATTAGTGCTTGGAGAAACTTTGCATTAAAGCAAACACGATTACTTGCATGAATGAAACTATTTATTCTTGTTACTCATGTTAGCTCAACATATCAGATGGAACACTTTTTTTTAAAGAGACAGATTTTTTTTACTATAAAAAAAAGAAAAAAGACTACTTCTTTAAAATATTACAAAACCTGTATAATTTTTACTAAGCCACTATAAATCTATAGTATAAAATATTTGCTGAACCCTATTTAAATGGAAAGTAATTGTGGGTTCTTTCTTTTTTTTTTTTTTTTTTGGTATCATATTCCAAGCTTGCTTAGGCTCTTGAGCATTGCTAACTGAAAATGAGTGCTATGGAAATAAAATGGAAATAAAGCCCAGCTTAACTCACACTTCTGTTCCACACATTTCCAATGGCACAGCAGAACTTCTAACTATGTCATACCTTTATTATTCTCTTCAGTAAGGTGGTACTCAGTCACCACCAACAAAAATCATGATTTACCTTGAATTTTATAGTCTCAATCCTTATTGCATGAAAGTATTCAATATTTTGCTTCAGGAAATGTTCTCACTTTAAATTTTACATTGCAAAATGTAGCAGCAGTGATGATGATTTTAACATCTCTTCTTTAAAAGAACTACCATTTTCACAGCAGATTGTCCACCTCTTTCAAAGAGTTTCCTTGAAAATTCACCGACTTGTGAACTTTTCATTGGAGTTTCCTTCAAAGTCTTGCATTCCATGAAGATTTGCACTCTGTCCATGTATCTTTCATATGTAACCAATTCCCCTAATTTTATGCATAAAGTTTAAATCACTGACAAGACTAAAGAACAGTAGTGTTTGTCCTGTACATGAGTCAACAGAATGGTATAACACATTTACTTTTAGTCTGTATGTAAACTCTGATTTATTTTAGCAGTGACTAAAGGATAAAGCAGCAAATAACACATTTTACCATTATTTTCTGATTCCTCTTCCCTTTTCCCACCCCCTCCCAACACCTTTCCCAGTCCTATGGAAATAAATGCCCTGTATCAAATACCACTAACAATAAGCAGAAGGAGCAGGATCTTATTTACTTCAACAAGGGTTGAGATGTGAGATCAGTCACCAGGCAGATGTTATTTCTGAAGCTGAAAGTATTCATGATGATTGTTACTATAGAAACCAAGCTTTGTAAAATATTCCAAACAAACACTTCTTTATTACCCTGGGCTGTGACTACAGTGCTCTGCATTAAGGCTGCATCCCACGGTAAGTTTTCAACTGCGCACATTTTCTTTCTGGTTATTTGCTTTCAATAGTAGCCACAAGACAGGGTTTCTATAGGTCTTAGCAGAGACTCTACAACAGTACCAGCCATCCATAAAATGACACACACTGCACTCATTCAGCACTAAACTCCCGTCTCTTTCATTTCCCCCCTCCTGTGGGCAACCACTCAAATCAGTGTTTCCCTGTGCAGCAACAGGGAAAAACAGGAACCCACTGCTAATTCCTGTGGTTAGACCAGCAGCACAAAACCAGCAGTGGTTACTAAATGCCAACTCCAGCCTCTTTAGCAATTAAACCATTCCTCATTCTTCGTAGACTTTGTGAAGCCTGTGCGTCATCCAGCAAGCATCTTTCAGTGGCCTGTCCTGTCATAACCACAAGTTTCAGATGTGCTGCTCTTTGTTAATCTTTGTACTAGGAGAGTGAAAATTTGGATCCTGCTTCCAGGGAAGCCAGTGGGGCTTCAGGAGTGCAGATGCCTGGCCCTGAGTGCATGCCCAGGGCGGAGGGCTGGAGAGGGCACAGATGTCGCTGCTGGGTGACCTGGAAGCCCCATGGCCTGCGCCAGTGGGAAGGGGCAGGTGAAGTCCCATACGTGTGCTCGGTATTTTAACCAACTCTCGCTACAATTCAACTCCCACAAGGCAAACAAGGCTGACTTCAGACAGAGACAAGACTTCAAACTTAAGAGACAAGGCAAACTTCAAACAGAGGTTATGAAGTGGCAGCTGGCTTCCTAGAACACACGGAAAGGAAAACTGTACTTAAGGCTACGCAAGGAAATTAGAAGGAATTTTATTACAGAATGAATGTACCATGTGGACACTGAATATTCTTTGTCTGAGGGCTTTCTGTCTCCTTTTGCAGAGAAGTCCTTATAAAGGATAAAATTATACTAATATTTCAAAATATAGTTATGTTCAGGACAGGTATGGTCACAGCTTCTGACTATTACAATTAAAATTCCAAAGCCATTTTCACTCTCAACTTACTATCATGTGCTCATAGTCTCCTTTAACTTTTTATACTGTCTTTCTTTTCAAATAGGACAATTTTGCCCCAATCTTTCAGAAACTTCTCAGTTATCTTTGAGATGTGGGACAATTACATTTTTTTCCCTAATACCAGTTCCATCCAAGGCTTACAATTTAATTTAAAACTTGGCCTTGACTCAGGTAACGTTAAGGATTCCTGCCTTTCACTATTGTAAAACAAATCTGTTCTAAAATACAGAGATGCAATCAGAGCACAATTAGATTTCCATAAGAATATACAGAAGTATGGGACTGCGTGTGCCACTGGCATCTATTATAAAACACAATACTACCAGAGCAGGAAAGCATTAAGCTAAAGAGCACAGCTAAAGAGCCAGTTAAAAAGTTTCAGTTGTGGTGATTTGTTCTCTTGCAGCGGTGTGCTGAAGATAATAATAAAATTAAAAACATTTATAAAGCGCGAGAAACGTGTGGCATAAGACACTCTGGAAAAAGGTCACAGGCATGTTTTATGAAGATGGAGCTGCAATTTGGGAGTGATTGTGTGGGACTGAATACAGAGAATGCAATAAAGTCTGGCACATGTCCTGGCAGACCAGTGTCCAGAGAGGGAAGT
This sequence comes from Dasyornis broadbenti, assembly GCA_013397935.1. Lineage (NCBI taxonomy): Eukaryota > Metazoa > Chordata > Aves > Passeriformes > Dasyornithidae > Dasyornis > Dasyornis broadbenti. The sequence goes on along the minus strand of VZRN01001092.1, from coordinate 819,042 downwards.
GCTAGAGTTAAATACTGTGGTTGCAGGAAGGTTAAGGGTCCAGGGAACATACAAGATGTCCTTTCACTGGCAGCCACCCAGAGCATCTTAATAGATTTCCTGTCTGTGCAGTAGGTTGTGCCTTCTCCATGGAGGAGGAGTTATGGATGGCTGGGCCTAACGTGGCCAAAGCCAAATCCTGTGGACAGGGGCACAGCAGCTAGCAAGGAATCCAACTGCATCCTACTTCCCAGCTCAACTGAGGAAACTTCATTTATAGCCACACTGACTTAAGGAGACTTTTCCCAAACAGATGCAATTGCACATACAGGCAGGTAGGCTACAGACGCAAAACCCACGCCATTATTTCTCCTTGTGCTATCAGAAGTCTCTAGAACATGATGTTGGAACAAAAATCGAAGCATAAGAAAAGCTACGTCCAAGACCTTGAAAGAGAAATCTTGAAAACTTCCTCAGTCCCAGACAAAGCAATTTCTCATAATTCCCCAAATGTCTATTGAAATGAGTTGCACTAAAAGGTTCTGGAGCCATCAATATATTTAAGCATTTAACAGATATCTTTTAATTCTCTTTGATCATAAATTGCCAGAATGGTTTCTACTCTCTCCAGTTTTCTTGTCCCTGATTTTCTGCTGTGACATTTCTGGATGACTTCCAGTTCTGATTGTTGTAAAGTCCTTGTTTTTGCAGAATCACCTAGTGTGGAAATTTGCAATTCCAAACACTATCTTTTTTGGTCTGTTTATCAGCTAACACTCTTTGCTCAAGCAATCTTTGTCCTTCACGTTCCAATTGGTTTTGTCCTTATTCAAACTTCTATGAATTTACCATAAGTAGTGCAACTTAAAATATAGATTAATATTTTTCTTCATTTAAGAAAAAAAATTATCTTTGGGTAATCTTCAGTTATGAGAAGTATCTAAGTATATACGTAATGATTTAATTTGAATCATTAACATTTCACCCGTTCAATCTCTATATTATTGAGGCTTATTTTAATATTTTCTTTATATATTTAAAACTTTTTTTTTTATGTTCACATGAAAGGCCTCTTTGTATAGTAATAATTTTCCTCCAGTTTGCCCGGTTTTGTTCATTAGAGTTTCCTAATTTTCTGTGAACTGCTGAGCAAGCTGGAGATTTTAATTGGATATATCACTTTACTTTCTCTTGTGAGAGCTTCTTATTAAAGGCTACTCATGTAGATGATATAGATGTTAATCAACTTGCATCTGTCCTTCTAAAAGAATCAGTTAGGTCCCTAATTAACCATCTGTAAACAAAACCTTGTTCAATAACAGGGCTCAGCCATTTGATGCGAGGTAGCAAAGGCTGGTCGGGGCCTCCTGCTACCTCTCAGCTCTGCTGTAAATATTTGACTTCTTACAGTATACAGAAAGTAATTGGAAAAAGACAAGTGACTCACAGGCTAGATTGCAGATCACTGGATTCTGTCTAATTGAGTCATTGTTATTATGAAAAAGCTTAAAAAATTGCAGGTGTCTGTTGCTCCCAGGAGATGTCAGGTGCTTTAGCAGCACTACGAGTTGTGTACTCCATGGCTGTAAGAAGCAAGGATAGAGAAGACCATACATCTCCTATGATGAAAGTCCTCAGAGCCAGTCTTTAAAATTACTTCCTCAGATAAAAAATAGATTTTTTTTTTTCCCCCCTCAAAGGAAGGCACATTTTTCTGCACATTTGCCAAGATCCTGGTCTTCCAGAGCACCAATGGTCACCCACCAGAAAATTCTTTCATATTTTTCATTTTTTCAGTCAAGAAGTGTATTAATCAGTCTCATTTAAGATTGTATTCAAAGCTCACATCTCTCTGATTTTATACTGTAGCACTTTGTACACTCTGAGGTGATCACAGGAGTTTCTCAGCAGTTTCAGGAAGGCTAACTAACCTCCCTAATAAATCTGATCTCTCACAACCTCCTAGGCAGCTTGGATACCTCACGTGCCAGTGCATTAAGAGTATCCTTTTTCCTATAATATATACGGCATTATATACTCAAAGCACTCTATATTTACATACATGCCATTCCCAGCGTGCTGTTGTGGTCCTCATATGCTCACAAAGACTTGATGCACGCCCTGCAGCTCTTTCCTTACGGGCTGCTCACAGCCGTGACAGAGACAGACACTGTTATTGTCCATGCTTAGGAGCAATTTCTAGCACAGAAGGAAACCATCTCCTCTGTTCTTACAAGCAGATAACTCAGTGACGTGTGTCAGGAGGCATTATTCATTTTTACCACACAGAAGCCCATCAAGGGTGCCACTCAATCACATGGAAGGGATTACAGCTACTCTGAGGCACTTCCAGTCCTGCCATCATATCTATTTCTCATCCTTCCCTCTTCTGTTCCAGTACCTTACTATAAATTACAGGTATTACTTACATTCCTGCTAATCCCACCTAAAAAAAATTTGTATGATGATCAAAAATACTGGACCATCTGCACAAAACACATGGAAGTGACTGCTTTTCCAGAGAATGTCACATGAGCAGGAAGCATGACAGAATCCACATATCTTGGCACATATGACTTTAGAGGCTGATACTCATTTTGATCTAGTACTAATATTTCAGTGGTACTGTTTTATGCTTTCCACCAATATTTCAGCAAGGGATCATTGTGACTCTCATGCCCAAAAGACTTTATATTGTCTTTAATCCTTCAGTCGATAGAACTGTTTTCTAGACAGCACTTGTATGTAATTAGGAAGGTCCCTGTTATACAGATTTTAGGAGCTGAGAAGGATCATTAGGAGCTGAAAAGAAAATAAAGACATAAAATGAATTTGCTAATCACCAAAGGCTGAAAAGAAAAATCTAGGAAGGGAGAAAGCAGAGCTACAAATCAGAGATCCAACCTTTTTCTGCAATTCTATGTTTCTGTGACTCAGTGATCTCCCTCAAGATCCAGATTTGTTATAACACATCCATTTCATATTGATTGCAACAGATTGTGTAACACGAGGCATCTTGTCTTTGCAATTTTCCATATTCTTCTGAAAGTAAACTCATCAAATCATCTAAAAACATGTTACCAGAGCTCTTCAATATTGCATCTATCACATCTTTCCTTCTCATTACCGTGTGCATGCAGATGATTAAATTAACGCTGTCCTGTCTCCCACACAGACCATCATCACAGCTGCTGTGTCTGATATAATCCACTGCACCTCTGTTCACCTCGTCCATACTTAGAGGACAAATAAAAACCCCTCTTTGGGAGACACAGACTGATTTTAAAAACATCTAAATATGTTTTGTAACAGTTTTTCCCAGCTCTAAGCGTCAAGGCACTTTTCAGCTCTTAAGAGCTGGAACTTATCTAAAAGCTCATGATACATACACTTGATATTCCTCTTAGCACCAGTGAGCACTTTGGGCCTGCGACCTACTGGTCCTAGGAGCTGGAAATTAAAAGGTTGGAGAACCTAAATTGAGAGATGCACAGCATTCCACTAAGATACACAACACCTGCCTCAGTTCTTTTTTTCAGGCTGATACAAATGAAGGAATTAGCTTTATAATCTACAAATTCAAGAAGTAAACCCATACCACAGTCTCTAATTTCCATTTTCTTCTGCTGTGAAGCATGTAGCATATGCATAATGTATGTCAGTGTGATCTACAGAGCTTTTATTGATGATTGTTTGGTGTGATCTATAGCTCATATATTGCTCACTTGTGAGTAATGCAGTCCTCCCAAACTCTTGCTCACACACATACAAAAGATGAAAACAGTCAATGAATACCACTTTAGGAAGGCCACATTATTCCTGAATGTCACAGCTTATGCAAGTCCTACTGAAGAAAGCATAGAACTAACTGACATCACAAAATTACCCACTCTAAATACATTTAAGAAAAAGAAGGAATTCAGAAATGTGACATTTTTTCCTCTCAGAAAAGTGGGTTTTTTATGTTTTTTATGTTTTTGGTTTTTTTTTTTAAATCTTTGATTCGAAAGCCAGTTTCTGTTAATTCAATTGCATAATCACGGAATGGGCCACGTTGGAAGAGACCCCAGTGGGGTCCTGTTCAAGCAGGGTCATCCCAGGGGTAATGGCACAGGATTATGCTGAAAAATAGAAAACTGTAAAATTCTCAGAGTTGATAATTTCATCTAGCAGGGACCATTTATTCTGTCTGGATTGCATTTGATAAATAAGAAGGGGTTTTATACAGCACATATTTTTAGTTCCTTTTTTTTGGTAAAAAGGTTTTATAACTTCCAGTGTGCACAGGCATCCAATGCCTTCACCATCAACATCTTCGCAGCACATAATGATTGGCACAGATTTCCACATACTTAAATTTTTTGAATTTTAAGGCTAAAAGATTATATGTTTTTTTTTTTTTTTAAATCTATATTTGGTTACTATGATTTCTCTAAAAATTCCAAATATCTAAAATTTTAAGAAGCTGCATGGCCCAAAAATCTGGGAGGAAGGGTTTCTTTTCCATTAGTCCATAATAAAGGCAGAACACAGAAATACAATGTAAAAGAAAATAGATGTAATTATCTATTACAAGAAAAACAGATGTAAAAAAAAAAAAAATAAAGTTATTTCTTTAGAACTAAGGAAAATTAAATTTAAACCAACACTATTATACCATATTCCAAATGATGGACTATCACTTTTATTTCCATGCCTATGTTCAGCATGAAATAAAGATAGCACTTTAATACCATTTACAAGTATATGTTAGCTATTATAACATCATTTGTTTCAGTCGCTCATTACTAATACCTAAACACAAAGTAAAAGTTCAACAACTCCGTTGACAGCATGATAAATTACAAGAAACCAAATGAGTAAAACATAGTGCACTTGCCATCACACAACCAGGGAGATTGTAAAAATAACAGAAATCTTTAATTAACTCAGGAAATTAAAAGGTGAGTTTAATAAAGAAGCTTAATAACAAGACACACTCAGATGAACTCACGAGCACATGTTAATCAAGAGCAAGGAATAATTTCAGGTACATGACTAGATACTCATACACAGCTTAAATTAAACGAAAGACAAATGTTTTAAAGTGGTATCCACATCCTGATGAATCTGCGTTGTTAGAGACTATGAACAGAAGCACTGACCATAAGTGTCTAACAACAAAAAATGGGGATCAGGGATGATTCCTCAATGGGCGCACCTTAAATGGCAAACTACACTGAGACTCACTCCGTGCTTTACACCACAGAAGATTCTTATTGCCCTATGTTCACATGTAGGTAATAAAAACTCTTTTTATTTAGGTGGGGGCTTTCAGACAAGAACTGGACTACCATTCAATTAACTACAGCAGCAAACGTGAGATTAGTATAGTCTTAAATTTTATTTCTGATAGCTGCCTAACTGTAATTCCTTTGGTTTCAACAATCATATTTACAGAATGTGCACTATAAAAACAGAAAATAAAGAGTAGTTGTGGAAAACGCACTGTACATATTCAATAGGTGTTTATATAGGAACAGAAGTATGGTTCTTTACTATTCAAATATACCAAAAATTACCAACATTAAGAAGAAATGTATGTCCTGCAATATTTAATTTGAAAAAAACCAGAAAATTTTACAGTGTTTGAGATGTTCAAATACATAACATTGCTGCTTCACTGATAATGGATAACAATTGAAAATAAGATATTTCAGTTAAGAGTCCCTACAATTAATTGAATGGCCTAACTACAAAACCTCCCTATAAATAAATTATAGCCTCCTGAAATTAGAGCATTTTAAACACAGATTGAAAAGAGCAGTATCCTGAATTTATGACTAAATAATTCATTAACTAGCACCAAGTATTAGTACTGTCCTTCTTCAGCCACGTGGAAAGTGTTTGGAAAGGTTCAGTCCCTCTGGTTCTAACATAACTTTCAGCAAATAGCCACAGGCTTCAGCAGTTTACACTTCCCTGGTAGTTTTTCAGTTCCAAACAAAGGTAACTCCTGTCTAGCTCCAATCTTACAAAATTGTTATCAGCTGGAGCACTTCAGATGCTGTTTTCAGTGAGAAAATGCAAATTCAATGAGAACAATACAGCTTACATTGAAAAAACGCGAATGACATTTGAAACGTCTCGACGTTGTATGTACATGCGGCTTGATAAACTACCAAGTGAATTTTAATATGGGAATTACTCTTTTAAATGAACATTTACAAATGATATCTTGGCTTTTCTAATCTTAGTCCTTATTAATTTTAAAAATTCTCCTTTTGTTCTTCCTACATAACGTGTTCCACGAGCTACAGAATGGAACTTACTCAATTTATAACCCATGGTTTTTAACTCGTTCAAATGAATTTGGCAATGCACGGTGGTGCCACATTTATTCTCAGCAGCCATGCCTCCCCCCTCCCCCACACCCCCCAGTTTATTCATTTCCTAGAGGAAATTGCAAGTTAATAGAAAAAGCAGCACTGGAACTGCCTCACATCCTATAGTTATTAATTAAGTAAAGTCTGGTTCAGTAACTCTGGATACTAAAGATGCAGAGTTAAACAAAGCCTAGTGCTTTTTGAAATGAAGTTTCAACTTCGTCAGTCATTCTACAAAATTTATGCATTAACATCTATCTTTCCTTTAAGAAATCACAAAATCTCAGAGTAAAGAAAAAACAACCAAACAGCTCTTGACCATTTCTTTCGAAGGAGTGAACGACCAAAGTTCTGTTACTGTTGTGTAACAGCCCCCAGCTGTGTAATTCTCCTTACTCCTATGTGCAGATTATTTCCCTGCAATTAATAAAACAAGAAGGTGCACTACTGACTTCATTGACAATGTACAGTAGTCAGTAAAGCTTAAAATTCATCAGTGTGAGAAACTTTTAAGTGTTCCTGATATCTGAAGATCTTACAGGATAATTATAGTTGCAGCTGGTATTGAATGTTAAGTCAGTAGGTAGCATGCTGGGAAAAATGCACATAAACTTAGGTTATAACAAGTCTATTCCTTTAAAGTGAACCTTTTCTTAAAAGTGAACAGGTTATTATTAAAGTGATTTTTTTGGAAATGGGGACAAAAATGGGTTCAACAGCTATGTCAAATCTCTTTTAAATTCTGAATGGAATTGAATATACACAAAAAGCTTATGGCAAGTTTAAAGGTTGGAAATAACTGATGTTAGAAATGCAGGAGGAAGTAAGAAATATTGATGAATTTCATCTGTGAGTATGCACATTACAGAGAATATTTGAAAATATATTAGTTTGTATCCTGTGAAGGAATCAAGTCCCCTCTTCCCTCAGGAAAATTAATGGATGGGAGCCTCTACCCCGAAAAACAATGTCAAGGAAAGAGAAATGCCATAAAAGACAGGATTTTATGACAGATTAAATGAAATTGTTTGTTATAGATGGACTAGCATTCACCTTTGATTAAGCTGTAAATATTTAGGTCGTTTTGCTCTCATATCTGCTTCTATACTCTGAACAAGGCACCTGTGTCACGAGAGGAGTTTGCCGTATCTGTTCAAAATTGCACAGCCAGTGATGTTTGCTGTGAGCTGCCTCCAGGGGCTGAGCTGTGCCCTCAGTCACAGCGCACACCTTGGCAAGGGCAAAGGTGAGATGCTGTAGAGACAGCATTTCTCGTGGGAACAGAGAACAAAATTACTGGCGAGGGACTGCGAGGCAGATGCGAGGCCAAGCCCCTGCACTTGCCACCGAAGCCACCGAAGCCTCCTGAGCAGCGCTGGCATTTCTCCTGCTCAAAAAGAGCTGCCAGCTTGAGCTCCTCTTCTTCAGCTGCAGGGGTTTGGGGGCTTTCTGTCCCAAGTAGGCAGGAGCCTGTCCCCAGCCCTGCCTCTGGCTATTGGCACCTCGGTCTGCCAATTCCTGCAATAACAAAGGGTCTGTGCTGAACTCCTGTGAAGAACTCCACCCGTTCCAGGCAGCCACACACACCACACTGAACGAATCACACCAGAGCAGGGTTTATAGCAACAAGGAAAAAAAAAAAAACCTGGAATTAAAGATCACTCATAACAATAAAGCCTAACAAAGGTTAGGGCTAGCCAGCACCCAAGTGTTGTTAACTACTACCTTAAATTGAAAAAAAGCACAAAACCTAAAAACGCCAACAACCGCTAAACCATTGAATATAAACCTAAAGCAACAAACAGAATTGTATCATTAATAAGTTTTCTTGTAGAGGTTTAAAATCTATTCCATCAACTTGCCTGCACCTAATACGAATGAGTTTATGAAAAGGGATGAGCACTGAAGGACTGCTTTCCAGATTTGCTGTTGCCTTCCATGTATTAGGACAATTAGCCCCCTTTTCTTTCCTTCCCCTCAAGTGGATGCAAACAATCATGTTGTGCATTAGTAAATCTTCCCGTCATTTATATTGCCTTTTAGCTTTTCTTCCATGGAAAAGCTCTTATACTGAGCAGCAGATACACTGAATACTTCATATAGTATGGAAGAAAGGCCACTAACCCAAATTAATTTCCATTTTTTCATTCCTAACAGACACTTTTGCTCTATTGCACCTGAGCTCCAGTCCCCTTCTTCCCTGCCAAACATATTCAGGCCCTAAGGCCCTTCGGATACTTTTGAAAATCTGTTTTAATGACAGTGTTGAATTCCACTTTGAAGGCTAAGGGATATATCCCTCTCTGCAGCACCCCATGTCTGCTGGCGGTACTTTAGTGTAAAAATTACTGTAAATTATTTCATATGGAAGAAAACAGAGTAAAGAGATCAGCTTTAGAGCACAGCATCTCCTTTAAAACACCCTGCGCGCTGACTGCTCAGCTCTTGGGCTGGGGATTGGTGCTCTCTTTGTCATCCCTTCATCACAGCACATTGTCCTGCTAGATTTCCCAGCACAACTATTCATGCAGTTGTATCCTGAAAGCTGCACTGCTGCAATGATCTGCCTTAAAAATAACCCAGGAGAAAAAAAAAAGAAAGAAAAAAGTGAATTGAGGTATTTTTGAGAGTGCAATGGTTCCTCAATCCATTTCACAGAGTTATTGTTCAAGCAGTTTGGGGGGCACAAGTAAAAGCGCACAGGTGAAAGGTGGAAATGATAGAGCCTGATGCAGAGAACTGAAAATATTGAGAGTCAGTGGTGCTGCTAACCAGCCAAGAACATCAAACTGCACATTCCTTACCTAGTCTGCATCTTTGCTCATAGGAGCTAATTTCACTAAAACTGACCATTTATGTTGTTCTACTAATCAAACTTGTTCACGACCTGCATTTAACCGGAAGATTGTAATTTCTTTTTTCAGACTTTGAGAGGTCTTGTTTCCCTGAAAGCTGGCCTGGTTTTTTATTTCAGAAATACATTAGTTAGTTTCATAAAATATACGGCTTTTCTGGGAAATCCTTCTTTTCCTACAGAGTGCGTGATTAACAGGCTGGCGAGTTAAATTTTATGTAAGCAGGATACATATCCTCAACCTCTTCAGCATCTTGTCTCCGTTTTTTCAGGAAGACTAGGTCTGTTGCAGGAAAAATGACCACTACTTCCCTACCCAGGGAGAGGCTTTTTAATATATCAGCTCTTTAATCTCCTTGATCGAAAAAACCCCTCAACTTTACCAATGACGAAAACCAGGAGGCCAAAGTAACTCCTCTCACAACTCACTCACAGCAAGGGAAAAGCACCACGTGCCTCCAGAGCTCCACAGCACTGCTCACTTTTCTGCAATTAAAACCAGGTTCCCAGGTACTGCTGTTTTGGCAGAGATTGCATAATGCTGACACATTTAAGTGGGGAAATAAATTAGGCACAGCCTGCCCATAATAACCTTCAGTTGCAAGTGACACAAGAACTGGAAGGTTTTATTGGCCTGGGGCATGCAGATCATGGAGAAATGAAGAGAGATCATTTTCCGTGAGATTCCCGAAATCATAAAATCTTCCTCTCAGTAAGAGTGCTAAAGAAAAAGGAAGTTGTAACAATAAATTAATTCACCTGGATATGATGCACAATTACTTGAAACAGCTGCTTATGTACTTGAGTTACTGACTGTTGCTGGGCTAAAAGACTAATTAAAAGTAGATTGAGGGAAGATAGTACTGACATTTTGCATTCCCTGCAAGGTCACTTCTAAAAATTATTACTGTAATCCAGGTAAGATGCACTGCTTAATGCTTTTTTGGACAGTTTGTTCACATTTTCTTATTTAATGACAATACTCAGCCCAGTACTATTTAACTCCTTCCTTCAGACATTATATAATATGCCATCGAAAAATATTACCATAAATTTCGCTTGTAAGAGGATTAAAACCAAAGTAGTTCTATCCAAATTAATTTAGGTAAGTACACTAGATAAATAAATCAGCACCCTTCAGCTCTGAGAAAGCACTTCAAGCAATTTGAAGTCATTAAAAATACTTTTAGTTCCAACATTTTGGCTCTTAGAACAGTCTTAATGGTTATATGACAGTATGTTCTACTACTGACTGTGTGGCTTTTATTGCATGCCCTGATCTATTTGATGATCATGGCAGCTTTTTAGAGAACTACAAAGAAAAGCTGAAATAATGAATTATTTTTCAGACAAGACTAATAAAAGTGTTAATCAAAAATACCATAAATGTCAGAAGCTGTCATAAATTCTACATTTTATATATTCCTCCTTCTAAACATTCAGCCAGTAGAAGAAAAATCCTAAACGGGGAATTAAAAAAAGGAGAGGGTGCAAGCCAAGAAAAAGCACAGTGCGCTCCATGTGCACTTACAAAAATCTCAGCACTTTATTTTACTGATCTCATTTACTGATTTATGAAGTAGTATTATTCTCCTATGACCTAATTTCTGACAGCTTATAAACATCTCATATAGATTAATATGATTATGTTTGATTTCTGGTTAGATTATAAGGTATTCCCATATGACAAGATAGAGTCTATTATTTCCCCCTTATGCCACTATTATGAAATATTAGTGGGTTTTAATACACTTCTATCAGAATAAGAATCACTCCCCAACACATTTTCCAGTGACTTTCACATCACTGATCTTGAGACAACAAATAGAGTTTCAAAGTACAGTTTGAAATGTATCTATCCAATTTATAATGACAATTTTCCTATTTTTTCGGTGACATTTATCAAGACTAAATGCTATTTGACCCTCTTTCCATCCACTTTTAAATCCTCCTTGAAAGGAAATTCTCACTGGCAATTGAGTAGAATATAACTACATACAGCATTGTGGATTTGTTAGCAAGAATTCATTTTGAATTTTTATGAGGTTCCAAGAACATTATGTTGGAAAATAAAATTATAGAGCTGTCAGTTACGTCTGTTGGATGGCGTACTTATGTTAGCGCGATGCTAGGAAGTTTCAGTAATTTTTTTGAGGGGTTTCCATAGAGCTGAGCAGATGCTTTGTTCTACCTATGGTGCAAATACCTGCTAATTTGCTTCACTTTCTAACTGAAAGCACTGAATTAAAAAAAAAAAAAAAAAGAATGAGTAACACTTAGACACATAATGAACAGGCAAAGAGATGGAGCTTTGCGAGAGAAATCAGAGGCTTTCAGGTCCCTTGATAACAGTGGTGCAGTAGATGGCCACTTTCAGTCACAATATATATTTTCCTTTACCATCCACACACACACACATAAATACCTCTGGCAACAGCTATAAAAATAAGTTGCCATTGACTTGAGCATGCATTAGCCACTGTTTCTCTCACAGCGTACTCTCATGTGAACACAGACTCTCTATATATACACATATATATTTTACATCTTAGAGCAATTCTGCAGAATTGTTCCATAACCTCCATGCCCAGGGGAGAGTCCACTCATTTAAAATGCATTCTTCTTGGTGTGAGAAGTGAAATCTATACAAAAAGTTCTATGGAGTACTTTTGGAACTACCAGTGTGACCCTTCTGATGATGCCTTAAGACTTTTCAGCTTCTCTTCTTCATGTATCTGTGGCTTTGGTGTGTTGTGGCTTTTGGTTCTGGGCTATATAAAGTGCTAAAAACCTCTGTTGCCAGCGTTTTAGGCAAAACTTTGCTCTCAGTTGGAAAATCCAAGGACGCTTCACTGCCTCAGAGCCCCAAAATATGTAAACAACAGTGAACTGGGGGGAGCGAGCTTGGGGTGCTTGACATCATCACCTGAAGGTGTCATTGGAGAACTGAGGCCCGATATCCTAATAAGACAGAACTTGTAGAATGTGAAGAACTCGTGATTCGGGGTCCATTTTTGGGTGTAGCCTCTGTCTGCCCCAAATGTACCTAAAGGCCTTTAATTGAATTAACCTGCTTTTTATTCTCCTAACTCTGTCTGGCCTCTGTTTCAGGTAACCCTCACTGAGGGTGCTGCTCTAATACAAGATCATCAACAGATATACACAGTCCCTCTGTTTGAAAACTGTGATGGCAGATGCTTCCCTGCAGCTCCCTGTTTTATAAAATAACCAGTGGCAGAAATTGTCACCATATGCTTGATATTTCATCAAACATCCAACCCTGCTCATTTTATATACGTCTACATTTCTTAAAAATGTGTACATTTCTTAATTTTATTCCTTTCCCTATGTATTTCATATCATTAATATTATCAAACACATAAATTTTACTGGTAAATCTTGTAAGAACACAGAAAAAATATATTTTTTTTCCCCCCAAGTCTTTTTCATCAGTATAGGCTTAATCTTTTAACAAGTGATTCTGATAAGGGAAATTTTTAGCTAGTCTTTGGAAAGAAATGTAACACCTATTGAACTTCTTCCCTCATTTTTTAAAAAATGTTTTTTAGGGAGAATAGGGTGTGAGAATTCAGGGAAGAGTGCATAAGAATTATTGCATTACTTTCTTCAGTAGGAGAAGTCTGTACTCATCACCTGATTAGTCTCATCCACACTTTATTAAGGTGTGATGGATTTAGAGCGACCAGATCAATATGTTCGGAGAAATCAATCCATGAAGGGGCAATTCCAAACAAAACTTTCTGTGTTGAGTCACTGCAATCTTAAGCATGATTTTTTTTTTTTTTCTCCCAGTGTACGAAGAACTATGACTAACCAGAAAAGCAGCTTGGTTTTGTAGGTTGAAGCCTGGGCTGCTGTCAGCTGGGAGATGAAATGCTGTGCTTTGGGTCAGCACAACCCACGTTCGCAGGGACTTTTCAACCCAAGCTTCACCTGCTGCATCTGCCACAACAGCGGCTCCAGCGGAATACGATCCTTTCAAACTGAGAGTTATTTCACTTCATTTTAATTAACCTGATTACTATCTAGCCGTACACATCTGTTAACATGAGACACCAAAAAACCCACACGTTTCTATCGTCATCTGCAGAAAATGCCATGACACTGTCTAAACACAGCACTCTGCCAGGGATTTGAAATGTCAGAGGAAGGGGGTGAATCAGACTATCTGATTTAAAGAGTGACATGAGTTAGGAAAAGGAGATTACTGAACATTGCAGGGTTACCGAGTTCTGTTTAGATTATCGGAGAGAACCCAGCATTGAAGTTTGAGTAACACAGTGCAAATAGATAATGGACAAGTTCACACATATTGATTGCAGCATTAGCCTGAAGAACAAAACACACACTTTAACACCGAGACCATTAGCAAGATGCAATATTGACCAAAGTTCTTGCTATCAAAATTCAGGTTCAGCTTCCAGCGAAATTAACGAATTAAGTTGATATTGCTTTGTCTGCATTTCAAACTTGGGGAAGACCACACAAAGAAGTGGGTTATAATATTACTTAAAATTTGGTATAACCTTTTCCAAAAGCCTGGGAGGAAAGAACAAGGTAGGCTTTTATACTAATTTCAGTGATCTTAGGTGAAAAATAAGGTGGCAGTGGTATTATAGGGCTATTACTAATTACTTCAAATCTCAGGAGGTGCCAGCCAAGAATTAGAAGTGACCTATCATAATCACTTTGGAGCTTTAAATATGATTGGAGCAATTTTATATATGGAAGCAATTTGTGACTCTCACAAAGAAAAAGAAAAATGGAGGAACAGATAAACCAAGAGAGGGAATTCACTATTACTTACTTAATCTGAGTTAGTGTTTTGCTCTGAGCAAGCTTACTTGGTTTTATCAGATCTCTGCCTAAAGCGGAAGTAGAGATCCCAGACTGCTGAGTTCAACCTCACCTGATGGGATGAGCTCATGAAATCTTGCTGGGAAAAACTCTCTGCTCTGCCACTTAATTGTTCTGTGACCCTCGTTAAGTAACATCACCTCTGTGTGTTTCCATTTCCTTGCCCACTTCTGTTCAACTACAAAATAAACATGTCAAGGTAAGAATTGTTCTTACCACACTCTTGCAATTGTCCCTTGGGAGCTCTGATTTCACTTGGAATTGTGATTGAACAATTCAAACTGAGCCTAACAGTTCATCAAATTGTGCAGCGACAGAAATATGAAAGACCAGCAAGAGAAAAAATTAATAAATTCATCTGACTTTAAAATCCAAATGAGAAGATTTAGAGACGTGAGTAGCGCTGAATAAATGTACTTAGCTGGAAACCTTATTTATTATTGGATTATTATAAGCAGACACGCCAGTTCTTAATGAATGACTCCTTCCACGATGACACAGGAAAAACTAGGGTTTTTTTTTCTATTATTTTTATCCCAGTGACATTAGCTTCATCAGTATCTGTTCCAGATGGAGGGCTGGTAGCAGATGTCTGCCTGTATGCAGAGATCATTGACCTCTGAAATCTGAGCTCCATATTAAAGACTTTAAGAATGAATCTTTCTTTTAAAGGAGCAAATAACCTTTTTTTTCTCAGAGAGGAAAGAAAAAACCAAGACAACAAAAACTTTATTTTAGTATAACCCTAAGTGCTTATAAGAATTTATTTCCACCAGCTTCCCTTTGATAATAAAGTTTCGCTGTCATTCTACACAGGGTCCAGGCTAATGAGTGCAAATTTGTACCTGAAAATTTAGGACAGTCTTATTTAAAATTTCTATCCTCACAAACCCAGATCCCCAGCAAGTTCAGAATTACAGTATTCTGTCCCAGACCTCTTGTGATTTAGAAAATATAAAAGGTCTACTGTTTTAACCAGCAACATTTCTCACTGATCATCCCTTGCTTTGCTCATCTTGTCTTTAAATCTGACAGTGATCAGTCTGCTGTGAAGGGGCTGCCATGAGATCATGCAAAATGCACCAGTGAAGCTTAATGTGTGCAATGACAGAGGTACAGGAAATAACTAATTTCTCATTTTCTGCCTCTTCCTCTCTTTCCTGTCAAAATTCTAATTACATTAAAAAAAAAAAAAAAAGCATTTTACTGACATTGTGTCAAGTAGTCATAACTATTATCCAATGTAAGTGTTTGACTCTGGCTCCCAAATAATAATGTTAATGAGATAACACAGAGCAGAGGGAGTGTGGGCTGCTAAGCCTGTGCTGCAAGCTACAGAACACTTCTAATGCAAATTGTTTCCTCCTGGACACAACTGCATTTGATTTGAAGATTTCTTAGTGTATTCATTTTCAGGCTGTATCATCCAACACGCCGCTTATATCATCATCGCTTTGCACAACCCTACTTTCTGCCAAAAAGAAGTTTTAAAAATAACATAAAGTCATGGTAGAAATCAGACCATATCGACAGGCCCTTTAATGTTCTTTATACATTGCCTTGCTCCTGATTGTGTATTTTCAACCATAATTTTCAACCTACATCATTCACCCCTCTCCAACAGCAGTACTTACATTAATTGTCTTGGGAAGTTATTCTACTGTATTGCACCATCACACCCAACATGCTTTTTCCCTCCTTAAAAAAAAAGGGGGATTTGCCCTTTTAATGTCTTTGGATTTAACTGTAGCAGCATCCTCTGCTCTTTCACGAAGGAAAAGAACTAAAGTAGATCTTATTGGACAAAAGTAATCTCTCATCAGACCTCTCTTTCTAAAACCAGAAAAAAATAATTGTATTGCCTCCCATTCTACTTTAATTATATCCACACCAAATGTCTTCAAGTTAACTGGTTTAAGAAAAAAGGCTTTGTAGTAATTGTGCACTCAGCTGGGCTCTTTGTAATTCTGTCTCTAATGGCACTTGGAGGTCCCTTGACTCCTAGAATTCTGTACAGGCACCAGGGACTGGATAAAAGGGTCGCAATCCTGTTGGTGAAAATGCAAAACTGAACAGAATCAGCTCCTTGCTATCCTTTTTCAGATGCTTTATATGTGCAGGGTCAAAAGAACAAACTACAAGTTGCACACTATTAGCATTCCTTAATGAACTGCTGGAGGCAATTGGGACATTGTAATAATGAAAACAACCTAAACAGAACATAATTAAAAAAACCTTTTTTGTTTGTGCTTTGCAATCTTGCAGTTAACACCATAGACACAGAAAACATGCCTTTCTATTTTGAAAGTGCTTTTACAATGACCTTTCATCCTCAAACATGCATTCTGTACGCCAGGCAATCCAGGTAAGGATCTACATTCTCTCTTCTGATTTGCAATTAATTTGTTTTCTTTTCAGCTAGGACATTATATTTATAACAGGCCTTATGATGTTCTGTGCCTTCTTCTCCCTCTTGCTACCTGCTCCATTTCAACATCCAGTAACCACAGGGATTTTGCAACCAGCCTTCCCACAGATTCTTCTGTCTAACTTTTCATTACAGAGGCAGGAACTGTAAAAACTGTACACCTGCAGTTAAGGTAAAAGTCAGCACTAAAAGCAGAAATTACATTTCTTTCTTACATATGAATAATAGAATAAATACATGATTAATGTCACAGTGCTTTCCCTACTACTATGCCTGAATTTCCCTGGAGGTAAAATGAATTGTGATTTTTTTCCTTTAACAAAAAAAAAGCCAAACACATCCTGCCCCCCCCCCCCAAAAAGCCCCAAAACCAACCAACCAACCAAAAAAACCCCCAAACAAACAAAACCAAAACCAAACAAAAAAACAAAACAAAACCAATAACAAAAAACCACCAAAAAGCCCATCAAAAATGCCCTAAAAAAAATTAAAAACTAACTGCAAACACCACATAAAAAACCGCCAAACACCCAACCAAAATGAGGATTTTTTTTTTTTTAAAATGGGTTAAATCCCAGAGAAGTGGTCACAGCACCAAGTCTGAGAGTTCCAGTTCAAGAAAATAAAACAAATCTCCTCCCAGCCACCACCCTATATAATTAAAAACCTTCCAGTCTTGTGCTTACTTCTCTTTTGGATAGTGTTCTCTGAAAGAAACAGCGGTTTCCCCACACAAGTCTCTACAACTAATATAATTTTTTTCCTTCAGTATTGCCCAATAGTACTGTTCTCTTCCAGAATATACAGGAGGAACCACTCTGGACACTCATCATCTCTCACGGCTGTCCCTGGAGCTGAAACAAGGTGCTGACTGCAAGAGGCCACTTAGAGAAAGACTTTTCATCTCCTCCAGCTCTCCCTGCAGCTGTTTCTCCCTCTGTTTAGAGGAGACCACCAGCCAGGGGCAGTGCAAGAAAAATCAAAGGTGATAGCCTTGCTAAAGGAGGACAATTCCTCATAAGCTTTTCAGACAGGCCAGATTTTTATATTTTAGCCTTTCCTGACATATTTCTGACTCCTCTGTTTAGGACTGACATGGCTGCTGAGCACAGGAACCATTCCTGATGTGCCTATCAAGAACCTGACAACAGAAGGAATTAAAATACAGGATTGTGTAGGACACGATTGAACTGGTTAAAAAGGCCGTATCAGATTAGAAATATTCTGCAAAGTACTAAGCACATATATCCAAATTTTATATGCAGATATAACTTTGGTTTTGCAATAAGAATGTAATATAAAAATATGAAACTATCCCCCTCCGATAGAAGTTATTAACAATAATTCTTTATCGGCTTTCATTTTTAGAAAAGATGACCTCAGAAATACTTTTTTTTTTTTATCCCCCTGTAGCTCTAGAGTGTAAGCCAAAACAATTGAGCCATTTTAGTAGCAATGCTGGGTGCTCAGAGAGGAACTCTCAAGTACTATTATCCCTGATAGCATCAAACACTATAGTTTGTGCTGTGTGTAGCAGTTTTGAAATGTGTCACGGAGATGGAGTGATTCATACTTTGTATTTTTCTTGACAATAGATGTTAATATTTTCTGGTATTTAGAGTGTCAGCTTTTTGACAACTTATATTGCATTTTGGGCTTGTTTAGGGGGGTTTTTTGGTGTTATCTGAAAACTAAATTGTGCATGACTTGGTACAAAATGAAGCCAATCACTTGACTACCACTTCTAGCCTCTCTTCTTGTGGATACTTTCACAAAGTAAATATTCTTGTGCAAAGGCAATGAAATCTGGGGAGGTGAGGTGGGGGTGAGGGGATGAAGGAGAAAAATGGGAAATAAAAAGGATCACAAAAACTTTTGCATCTTAGTCTGAACAAGGAATTTTGAAGATGGTTTCCTTGAGGGGGGGAAAAGAAACATCTCCTAAGTCATGGTCATTAAAGCACTTCACATTTTGTTCTGATATTCACATCTATAAAAATCCCGCTATGCAGGAACTAAGATATAAACTAAGTCATAAAATAACACAAGGTCTTCCTCTGGCATCCCACCTCAGAAGATTCAAAAGTAATGCTTAAATTCCTAGGGTGATTCCTGAGAAGTGGGTAAAAACTTCCATGGAAAAGCTGGGATAGAATTTATGTGGACACATGTTTTCCCCAAATTTGCACGTTAACTCCAGAGTGCCCTCCAAGGCCCCATGCAAAGCTTCCAGGTAACACTAACTGTATCTGGGGGGGGGAAAAAAAAAAAAAAAAAAAAAATTGCAACAAACTGAAAAGAGTTCTGCTCTTTTAAAAGCTGTGTTCTACCCTTCTTGCTTGGAAGCAGCAGCGTGAAATAAGGCAGCTGTAAGGCTCTGAAGCACATACCTATTTTACCATAGCTAAGAACTTCTCACAGAGTGTTAAGGGTTGGAAGGGACCTCAGAGATTTTTGAAGCATTGTTGAAGAGCAACAGAATATGAAAGTTCACACAAAGGAGAAGTGTCAAAACGTGACATTTCAATAACGAGGAGGAAGCGTGGCTTGTTACGAAGCTCAGCGCACAAAGGAGAAGAATCACAGACCAATTCCAGAAGTGCAGCCTGGTCTCATACACCCTAAAAGGCTTTGCCTTTAAAGCTGGCTGTGACATGCTAGGAGTACGCGGGACAATAGCGGAAAGGGACAACGAGACTGGCAGAGCTGCCGTGTCTGGTCCTGGTGTCAAGAGCCTTTCACTGTTCATGCTTTGCCTGCAGAAACTCTCCAGGAGCAAATTGCCTCTTTCAGGCTCTCAAAAAACACCTGTTAATGTGATGAAGGAACATCATTCCCAAACTCCCAAAGGAAAATTATCCCCCTGCAGATCCTTTTGCTCTCTCCCCTTCCTCCCACATCATGTAGCAATAGTGGCTCATGAAAGCACAGCGGCTGCTCCTATCAGAAGGAGGAGTATTGGACATTTAACAATAAAAGTTTAAAATGTGACCACATTTACAGTAACAGACCTCCACAATAAAAGAATACACACAGTAAAAAACAGCTTCCAACTTTCCCAGGAAGGCAAAGAGATCAGTAGGACAAGAGATTATTACAAACAAAGTTATAACCTGGTAATTTCTCTGGTATCTCTTATCTAAAAACTGAAGCTGTAAAAGTGAGGCTAAAGTGGAGAGGGGTAAGTAACAGCACTACTTAAAAGATCAACCCACAGATATTCATTAAATGAGGTCAGAATCATGGGATGGCACTAAAGGAAAGGCCTATAACATACTAACTTCAATTCTGAAGCCTAAAAAGGCTTTCTGTTCCAGAAACACAAAGGTGGGTTGAGCATTGCAGAACTTTTCCAGTTCCAGTTGTCTCTGCACAAGTCAGACACAAAACACATAGAAAAAAAATCTTTTAAAAAGGGCAAAATTAGTAAAATCCGGGAAATCAGTTACCACTGCGTATCTCCAGGAATGAAAAAGAATTACTACCCAGAGCAGAAAAACACCTCTAGACCATCTCTGAAATTGTGGAAAACAACTGGAAATTATATGAAGACATCTGTAAAAAAACCACAATTTGAAAATTGCCTAATTTACGAGACAGGCTATGCAGTACTAAAAGATTCTCATTAACCATGTCCAAGTAACAAGAACTATAAAGAATAAGATGCTACAATGGGAAGACTAGGACTGCGCACAAACATTCATAAGACATCTCAATTTGCAAGATCAACCCCATAATTTGGCTAATTTAAACCAAAATCCCCACCATTTCCAAAAGGAGTTGTTCTGTCCAGCATTAAGCTTATGCAGGGTCCAGGGCTATAATGTGTTTGTAATCCAGCAGTGGTGATGATGCTGTGCCTAAATCCTGCAAGGGGCATCCTGTGATAGCAGAGTTCTACTAAGTGGGAATCCTGGGAACACATCCAGTTGAAATCCAGGCAATTCAGCCTTTTTTTGGAGCATGGGTGCCACAGTTGTAGGCCTCAGGTGTCACTTTGGAAAGAGCAAGGCCCAGGCACCAGCCTGGGGAGCAACCTCCCCCACACCAAATAATAAAACAAAAAAATACTACCAATAAAATAAAATATAAAATAATAAAATAACAAAATAGTCTCAGAAGCAAAATCTGTTACTCTCAGCTTGCCAGCAGAGGTTGGTGCTCTAATTTCTAGTCTACAAGGATATTCTCTCCTGCTGCACTTCTGACCTGCTGGCACTGAGTAAGGGACTGTGCCACACTCACAACATAGATATTGTCAGGATAGCTCTGTCCCTCTTCTGACACTTAGGGTTAAACCCTTCCGCCTGAAAAGGCCCTAGAGGCCTCAAGACTTTCTGGGTAACTGTTCTCGCTATTAAAGAAGAAAATCCACGGTAGCATCACCCCTGTGATCACATAGTTCTGACCTGTGAAGATAAAAGCTGTTGCAAATTTTTTCCCAAGTCTTCTGCCTACACAAAGGCGCCCGTCTACCTCACCAGACGTTACTGAGATCTCACGGACACAAGGTTATCCTTACCAAAATTAACTCCACTGTTTGTCATTCTCAGATGCCAGCAGCACAAGGTGCAGTTGCTTTATGCTCTATTTTAATAATTTTTTCCAAGTGCCACCTCTGTAGAAAAAGTCTAATCTTACTTTTCTGCAATAACTACTACAATTTGTGGTATTATGGTACCCATATCTGACTCATCCTGCATAAAGAAAAGGGCAAACCTCCCTCATTCAATAATTTTTGCATCAGGCTTAGCTGCTTGCTCTTGAGGCAGCTCCTCTTTTAGAAGGATACGCAGTTTTGATCAAAGACTTCCACTAATGGAAAATCTATCATATTCCCTGAATGATGCATTCCAATAATAAAATACTTTGGCTTCTCAAAAAGTGCATCATCTTTCCTGATCAAATTCTCTGACTTTCAGGCTCAGCCTCAGGATCTTGTTATGTTGTGTCTTCATGATAAATGAATCCCCAATAACAAGCATTCACTCTGTGTGTCACCCCTCACGCTTTACTTTGACAAACAAAAGCAAACAGAAGAAAAGAGAAGCCAAAAGAAAGGCCCCATATAAATTTGTTTAAGGTTGGCTCAATGTTTTCAGACAAAAGATGAGTAAGTCTCATTTTGCATCACCTCCTAACCAAGACTCAAGCACAGAAGTTTAGATTTAAAGGAAGTTAAAAGGGAGATTCATTATATATCGCTTCCACCAAAAAAAAAAAAAAAAAAAAACCAAACCCAGAACAAAAAAAAAACCACCAAAAAAAAAAAGGAAGAGGACCTAACAGAAGGGGTTTTTTCCCCATATCCTTCCTATGTGAAGATGAAGTAAAGGACTTCTAAATGTCCACAAAGGAGAAATACTAGGTGAAATCCTCACATGCAAGATTATCTACAATTCTGCCTCTAATGCTCCTTTAGAATTATATCATGGATTCACAGTGGTCTTAACTAGGTAGAGTAGTAGTAAGTAACCACAGGAGTTTCTATCCAAGTGAGACAAAGCTACACAAGTGACCAAGGAGATGAGCTCACACACCATTCTGCCAACACAGCAGCACTACTGATGCTTAAAGCAAGGTGAAAAAAAAGCAGATGTGAGGAATACCTGAAAAACAGATGAAAAAGGAAACATCTTTTGGTCTGATTCTGACTGTTATTCACTTCTTGTGAGCAGGAACAGATCTTTAACAGAGCATGGTAGCTTCAGCATCAGAAGAAAAAAGCACTAACCTGGACTGAAACCCAACCAGCAAACTTCTCTGGTTCATTATCTTCAGCAAAGTGTTTACAACAATCACATGGAAAATAACTCTGTAAAAAAAGCAAATACTCCCCTGCTAATCCAGAAACAGAAGCTCCAGTCTTAGGAAAAGCTGCACAGCCCCACAAAAACATTGTCTGACATGGAAGAAATTTTCAAAATCAGAAATGCTGCTCAATTTTAATGGAGGGCAATGGAGAGGAGAAGTTAAGTCACACAGATATTTCAAGTTAACCCATGACTAACTTTATCTGGTTTTGGGCATGATCACTGTAAAAACATGTTGCTTTAGTCGAGACAGACATATCTTCTGCTAATTTGTCTTTTATTTGAGAAAGACCCAGGCCCTCTTTGCCATACACACTACTCAAGAGCAAAGCATTGGTAAGTGTTTCTTTTATTAGGTCAGTAACAAAACAGCATCAGCACATTAACAACCAGTGATAAATAATGGAGTTGAACTGTCCAGCACCTACATATCCTACATTCTACCTTTCTTTATGTATACACACATTCCAATAGTCTCAATGCATTTTTACAAGTTGGTAGCAGCTTATGTTAACAATTTGCACACACAAATGCACACATATAAACCTCAGGAGGAATTATTTTGTATCGCTCAGCCCAGCAAAGAGAACCTGCAGTAACTGATATTTCCAGTAGTCATGCACAATTTGTATGAGCTGTTAAGGACAGATAAGAGGGGGAGAGGAAGAGACACAAGCAGAAAAGACAAGCAAGCAAAGTCACCGGTTGAGGACGGGCTGTTGTCTCCCAGTTCTTCAGGTGAAAAGCTAAGGGTTGTTAAGAGGCAGCTGTCCATAGCATCATTTGGAAAAGCCTACTTGGCCAAAAACAGCTTCTAGAACTGCATTTGTAAAGCTAGACCAGCTGGAAGGGCAAGAAAAAAAGTAGCTGATGAAGAAAAACTAAGAGTGTATTTAGGAGAATAAATATGTCCTCATCTGGGAAGTCTAGGCTCACCTAAGCTACCCTGGAGGAGAATGCATTTTTTGATGGAAGAGTTTCTGTTCAGGTCTGTCCTTTTAGAAGCATGGTGACTACATGGGCTCGGGGTCACATTTAGAACAGAGATACTGTAAATCCTTGCAGACCTACTGAGCAAGCCCAGCTGGCACAAAAGGTACTGTGGTGGGAGGGTTGGTGTGACAACAGGAGAATTACACAGCTCTACCCAGGACAGTGAAAATCACTAAACCTCTCTCCACATGGATTGATACAAGGAGAGACAAAGGCAGAGTGAGCCCTTTAACTTTGGTACAGTATTTCTCTGTATGCAGGAATTGTTTTTCTACACATTAGCAGAATTACTTAGGTAACCAACGTGGTTAGGCAATGTGTCTTTATACAGACACACTTTGAAGGTCAGCCTTAGCAAACACTGTGGTTCAAGTCATTCTGAGGTATTAAACATAACTGGTCTAGCAGAGCTGCAATTTATTATAAAGTGAAAATAAGGACACTTCAAGAAGTGAAATAATTAAATGTACAATCAAGTTTCAAGTATTGAATATTTAGTCAGGAAATGTACAAAGATATCCTCCTATTGACTTAACACAGAGGTTCAAGGAAAAAATCTGTTTGAATGCCCAGGCAGCCGTGGCTGACCATACTGTGAATGTCAGCTCATTGACTCAGGTAGTGAACTCTTGCCATTTGAAACTTAGGCAAGTCATTAACCGTGAAGAAAAGCTAAGATTATTAGTTAACTGCCTGTTCAGTTGCAGGTACAAGCATGGTATTATCTGATGAACCAAGCCTAAATAAGTATTTTCTGCATTTTAGAGCTACACATGACATACATAAACCCCAGAGGTGCTAACACCATGGCCAAAACTATGCAATTAAAATTTGCTAATATGATTTGCAAATAGAAAGCGGAAAAATATAAAAATGTGTGTGAGGCTTTTGGGGAGTCCCAGGAGACTGGAAAGGGGTACAAGCACGTGACATTCCACAGTACTGAGGCAGGCTGGCTGTGGGCCAGTTTCAGCCACTTAACTGCACCCTGCAAGAATTCAGCTGCCAATCTTTGCTTCCTTTATGTCTTTCATATCTTTGCAATTCTCCAGGCAAAAGGCAAAGACAAAGTCTTTCAGCTGGAGTTCTTTCATCCAAGAACATTCTTCATCCAAGGCCAAAGGTTCACCATATCCTAAAAGGCCTTTGGATCTGCATGCTCAGTCATCTTCATCCAAACGTATTTCTTTGGGAGCATTATTCAGTCCTTGGGGCCGATCCTAAAAGAACACCAATAAAAACTATCTTCATTCCTTCAAATACAATCTTCAATGGCTTTATCTCTAGGAGCACTGTATGAGAGCATTGTGTCAAAGGTGCAAAATGATTCAGAGACATTTCAATTAAAATAGGACATTGAAACATTTTTGCTATGGTTTTTGGGGTTCTAGTTTCGGTCAACTCTCTAGCTAAAGGCTTCCAAGGTGAAACAGGCTTTCTGGAAAACCACACAAATAAACACAATATTTTTAAACATTTCACAATGTTTAAAAAGACTACCTGCTAGCTTTCCTGGGACAATATTTCTAAGAGGATAAAAATTGCAATACAAGATCCTATCTGTATGTTACGCAACTACCAAGTACTTTGTATATAGAACTCTAGAATGCAAGGAGGTTCTACATCCACTTAAATTGCTTTACTGGAGTAGGGAGAAGCAAAGCTTCCACTGGGAGGAACCAAGACAGTTATTTAATGGGGCATGATAATGCCAGCGAACAAAAAGCAAAAACCCCTGCAATTGTAACTTGTGATTGTCTAAAATACAAAAGGTGTCAGCTAATCTTGGTTTCAAACAAATACCATTCTTTAACCTGCCCATTGTTATTCCACATCATCTAGTTCACTTGCATTTCCTCCAACTTCTTTTCTTATATATATATATATATGAAGTTTTCCAATCCTTCCCGTCCTTTCTAAAAAATATTTTCCCTGAGTCATCTATTCACCTCTTCCTTTCTTCCTTCTGTCCAAATAGCTTCTGTTGCTTTTCTCTTCAGGTAGCCTCTCCCTGCTGCCCTTCTTTTTAATTCCACAGGCCCGTTTAAGATTTTAGTCTTGGCCTTCCTCCCTCTGCATCATTCATAACTCTGTTTTGGTCTCCAGAGTCTCTCTGCCCATTCTGGATCTCCTGCCCCTTTTCAGCCTATCTCCCTATCGTCACCTCCAGTTGTTTGCTTTTATTGCTTTTTTATTCTTCACTTCTCTTCCTATCCCTCTTTCACCTAAAGCCATTGTGACTCCAGTTTTATTTCTTTTTTGGATGTTACCAAGCTTCTGCTATTGCACCATCCTGCCAAACTCGGTCACAGACTATTTCTAGAATAAAGGGTCAATTGTGCCTTGTTCTAAAAATATGAAAAGAGTAAACTAGAGGTGAGTCAATCTGCAGCAATATTTTAAAAAAAAGAAACAAAACAAAACCACACAAAGCCTTCTACTTAAAAGCAGTGCTGTCAGTGTTCATTGTTTTATTATAAGACTTGAAATAATTAATTTTATTACTACTGTATCTTCTGAAGGACTTCCATAAAAAAACCTCACTCCAAAGCAAATTTCAAGTTTTGGTCATTACAAGAAAAGCATGAAACATGCTCCTGTCTTAGCTAAGTGAATCATATGTGAGAAAGACGATAATTCATATATAATTCATATTTTAAAGGCTTCAATTTTTAAGGCAGCTGTATACCTATTAGCATTCTGACTCACAGGGACAGACACAAACCTGATCTGAATGAAAGAGCAGACTGTGTAACAGCTTAAACCTAAGCCTGATTTTGGACTATTCTAAGTTAACATTGTTTGGTCAGAATATTAAAGGCAGGGAAGAAAAAAGAAGGAAAGCTGATCTCAAGCAGTGACCACATGAATGCTATTAAAATGCCACTCATTACATTAACGTTGTAAAAGCAGGCAGGAAGATGGTGTCAGTAACTTCCAGGCAATTTTGGATGGAAATGACCATCAGTGACAAGTGTTTGGTACTTTGCAGATTTCAAACCAGTAGGAAACGGAAACAAAGCTCAGATTTCTGTATTAGTTTGTGATATTTGCTCCTATCAAAAGTCATTTCTTGACTCAAATTAGAAGCCATTTCTCCTGCAATGGGAAATAGACAGGTCAGATAAAGGATATTAATGAGGATTACTTTTTCCTTGGATGGAATGTAATCAATACCCCTCATTAATTACATTAAAGCAATATGATGGGGAGGAAAAAGGGGA
>VZRN01001092.1:735342-792463 GCA_013397935.1 Dasyornis broadbenti | reverse complement strand
AGGGGAGGGGGGTGGGTTTGGGGAGGGATTTCCCTCCTCTGCCTCCACAAAACATTAAATAGCTGTGTTTTATATAATCCTGAAACTAATACAGTTCAATTGCCCTCAGGATTCTTACTTTATGGTTCAATCTAGTTTTTCAATGTAAGAATGGAAAAGATTCAAATTTTGACTACAAACTCTTCGACATCCATCTTCTAATGTAAATGATACCCACCCATGACTGGGCTATGTTTGCATAACAGGGTTAATTACTTACAAAAAAAAAATATTTCTCCATCAATTCTCTGCTGAGGTGAATTTAAAGTCACTGAAGGGTTAAGAAATCAAATCCTTTATAACATTAACTTTTTGAAAGATGTTAACAAGTCGTACTAGCTCAAACAGAAGCTTCCTATTGACTCTCTATTCTGCCTTCAAGGTCCAACTAAAGCAGATATCAGATTTTAAATCTGATAAAACTCAAATAGGATTTGGTTTGCAAAAACAACTCCCTTTGTTCAAAGTTTATTAATTCTTTAGTGTCCTTTGTTCTTTAGCTTTTAATGTGTAAACTAGATTTTTGTGCACCAGAGTCAATAAAAAACTTTTAGCTGAAAAGGTATAGTGATGTAAAGTACCACGTACCTTCCTGTAAAAGCAAAAATCATAAGTTTGTTTTAACATCAAAACAAACATAAAAAGAGAAATTGAAGTAGAGTGTGTTAACAAAAGGGTAGAGGAAGACTAAAAGCAAAATGAGGGGGTGTGCTCTTAAAAATTTTTTTCACAACAAATTTCAGGTCTATCAGATCTTCGGCCTAGTATATTATACAACTAAGGATGATTTTTTTGGAGGCTGAAGCCTTTCTAAATTTATTCATAACCAGATCTAAGCTATTGCTTTCTGTCCTGGCACTGACATTAAATAGCCCTTAGTTTTCCCCCTGCTGACTCCTGAAAAAAAAATAAAATCAAAAGGTGCCAAAGCAAGCTTGGTGCTGGGTCAATGTTCTCTCTGCAGTGTGAAAACAAACTGTGAAATACCATGGAGTACTTGGAAGCACTCACAAACAGTTTTCTCAGTGTTCCACCCCCCCTCAGCACTAGAGGTGGCTGTGGGTCAAGCCAGTGCTGAGACAAATCTGAGTTTTACAGCTGTGAAATGCTTAAACCACACCAGATTTTAAAGTTATGTCATGGCAGTGCAGTTATTACTTGCCTGCCACAGGACCTTCTGATGGCAGCTAAAGTTCTTATTCATCAAGGGGCCCAAATAATTGAAGCAATCCATCTGCTCTGTGCAGTCCCCCTCTGCCCATCCTGGGACTACTTAGTGCCATGTGATATTTGCCAGTGATGTCATACTGAATCAGGCAATTGGTGGCTGTTAGATCTCCTGAGAACGGTGCTGTGATGGAGCATAGGTATCTAAAATATTCCACCTGTTCCAAGCTTCCTTTCTGCAAAATCCTGATGGGACATGGTATTTGGCAGCGACTGTCATAACTGATCAAGCAGTTGCCAGACTCTTGCATATTTCCTGAAGGCTGCTGCTGTTTTTCATCATGAATTCCAGATAATTGAAATAATTGACCTGCTCTAAGGCCCTGCTTTGACTCCAGCGTTTTCAGCATTGGGACATTTGCCCATTGTCATATTTGGTTAGGAGCAGCAGAGGCTCTTATTACTCTTTCACAAGATGTCACAACACCGCAGAGTGACCTTTTTGCACAGTCTGCATTGCTGAACAGCCAGACACTCTCCTGCCCTCTGCACCCACCCCGTGACTCACAAGTGCACGTGCAATATCCATCCAGATGTTAGAAAGGTGTAGGAAGAGGAAACGAAGGGAAGCACAGTTTTGCAAGCAGGCTGATGATGGGAGTCCTCTTACTGCTCCCATGTGAGGAGTAAATTAAACACTCCAGTGGTGCTCTGTTGCTTAAATTCCATTAAGGTTCTTTTTTCAGTAGCTAAGGAGCCTCCAAAATATTTCACAGAAGATCAGATACCCAAACTTATGCTTTTCACCACTTATGTAGTTAAAGGACAGACTTGCCTGTTGATTGATACACCGATTTTTAGAATAGTCCAATTAACTGTACTAGCCATAAAAAGCTTTGATGTGTTCTTCTGCTGAGGGGTATAGATCTTACTTGTAGTCAGTTTATATTGCTCAGTTTTATTTGAGAACAAAAGTACCACATTCCCTCACCAGATCACATCGCACTCCTGAATTTACTGTATTCATTTCAAGGATGGATGATCAATTGTGATCATTGTTCTGCTTAGAATCGGAGCAGGTCACAGACTGACAGTGACTGTAGAAGTCTTTCCAACACTTTCATTAAGATCTAACGTTTCTGCAGCTGTACTTTAAGGCGTTCTGTTTCTTGCCCTGCACAAAATACAGATACAGAATTATTTTTAAAAGACCACTTCTAACATATCATCCACTTCTAATAATGTTCAACTTTTCTAAACTCCAAGTTTTTCTTTATTTGTAGCTTTTTCTTTTCAGCTCTTTATCTTCAAACAGATAACACTGAAATGAATAAAGAGAAATGTTGTTTTTAAAGGGAAGAAGCTGCCAAATCTTATACAGATGTACAGCTAGGAAAGATATCAACAACATTAGAGTTACAATTATCTACCCACTTAAATAAAACTTTTTTTTTTTTTTAAATTTGAATGTAAGTGAAACCAACTCAGAAAGTCAAGATGATCTGTTAAGAATAACAGTTTACAAGTAAACTATAGAAGAATAGAAGTGATAGAAGGAATAGTTTTTCCTTATCTTGCATCAAGCTTTTTAGACTAGAAAGTGTTCATTGTTTCTTGAGTAGAAAGGCTTGATGTGTATGAGTGTAAAGACAAAGTCAAATCTGGACATTCAGAAGAAATTTAGGTTTCCATCAAAACAGAGTCAGTACATGCACAGAGGGACAAAATGTCACTGCAGTTCTGTGGCCCAGAGTGCAGCTGGGGTTGCTCCTGACCTTCAGGGGTCCCTTCTGACCTTCAAATCCTCAGAGTAATGGAACATATCTTCCCCACTGAGAAATACCTTAATGATAAGAAGAAACTCACCTAGTGGTAGCTTCAAATTTCAGATTTGTAGAGAAAAGTTTTTCTAGGAAGACTCGATACCCTACTCCAGTGAGTCTTTGTCAATCATCACTTAATCAGAAAAAAAAAAATAAAGATGACAGAAAGGACACTGCTGTATTTATGCACACAACTGAGGGGTGAAAAAAATACTCCTTTTGACGAAATAGGTTTGTTTTTTTTATGTACACTGGTGATGATTGATTGTAGAAAATTCAAAAGGATGACTTTACAGATAATTGGCCCTGACTAACAACAGCAAACAACATTGCAGCTTTTTGTCAGCAGTGGGATGCAATTATGCACCATTAATTAAACTGGCATGCCAATGAAAGGTCAGATAACAACACAAAGGAAGACGAAAGGAGTTCTATACTTTGAGAATGTTATTGCTTTAAAATGTTGGTGCTTATACACCACTCTTGGAATGGGAGGAAACCATTCTTCATTTAAATCAGGTGAAAATTTGGAGTCAGATTCTGGTCTGGCTTAAATACAACATGAAACAAAACAAGGTGATGGAACTAAGGAAGGTGTTGCAAACTTGAAGGTACCCACCTCTCCTTTCATCTTGAACAGGCAGGTGTGCTCATGAATGGGTACATAAGACAAGGCAGAACATTTTCACTCAGTAGGGGATCAGTAACCTTGCAAGCACTAATGTAATTCAAAGCAGAAGACCCCCTCCTTATGACAGCATATGTTTTTATTAAGATAATCCACTGCTCCCAATGCTATTTTTATTCCATGCTTTCTCCTAGCCACCAGTCTGATTATTTCCAGTGCCAACACTTGAGGAGGTAGATTTGCCATTTGTGATGCTGTGCTTCACAAACTGTGATCCACAATTGAGATTAAAAATCCAACAAAAAACCAGAAATTTCAGCTTCGTTAGCAGTAAATGGTTTTCGTTTTTTTTTTTTTTCCCAAGAGAAGCTGACTTTTAGGTATATTCTTGCCTGCCTACCAATTGCTTTAGTTGCACAGAATAATTTGCCAGTGAATCATAAATGGCAGCAAGTTTTGTGTCTTTGTACGCGTATTTCAAATACCCCAGTAAATAAAAGACACAATACCTTCCGATGTCATCTCTGCATGCAATTTATATGGCTTTTTCCTGATTCTTTCATTTTTTCTTAATTGATTAGAAGTTAATATGCAAACTTGAAGGCCAAGAGCTTGTGAAGTACAAAGCACACAGTGTTCTGATGTTTATCACTAATGGAGTCAACTGTGTCTCTTTGCCAGGATGAAAGAGACTTGCAAAGGTATTCCAATATTGCTGCTTCCTCTCCCTGAGAGGAATTGAGACTTGGCAACAGGTAAAGACGGGCAAAATGGTGCCAAAGAACATTTCAGGGACGTGCCTTTTCCTTGGCAGGCTGGAGTTGGGTTGGGTGATCTACTGGAAGAGGAACAGAAGTTGACAGCATTTGATTTTTCAAGTTCAGGACAGAAAGTTTGGGGTCTGGGCAGGGGTGGGGGTGTTGTTTTTTGAAAATAACAACAAAACCAAAACAAAGCAAAAAACCCAACAAAACCCCAGCCGGGTTACCCCTATCGACCCATACTCATACACTGCCCTTCCCTTCCAAAAAGAGCAAAGATTCAGTTAAATATTGAAATGATTAGAGTGTTGACAAAGAACAGAAGTGGACTGAACTAAAAATATTTTTCTTTCCAGTTTAGTAGAGCAATCTTGTTTTCAACACTTCCATTCCATGCACAAACGTCCCTTGAAATACTAAAAAGCCTGAATCTGTCTCCTTTCCTCATGTTATTTTAACTTTTCACATAATTATGGAGAAATTGCTAATGGTCACGCTGAGTACTTAAATCTAATTTATCAATAAGGCAAGTCAAACTTTCACAGCAAGTTATGCAGGATACATATTTCAATAGAGCACTATACCATCACACTTGGTAACTTAAAGGCAAGCATTTAATTGCATGAAAATTTTTGAGAGAGGGTGAGGGAATCAGTGTAATAAGGTTGTCTTTGAACAGACTCAGTAGAATAAGCATTGATAAAAATATCAAAGAATTGATGTTGAAAGGGAAATTAAGTCAGAATAAGGAAAGCCCCAATTCCTGGAGTTTAACTTGATGCAAAAATCTAAGCAGAAGTGAACTTGAAAACTAGGTTAACCTCTCTTTCACTTTGCATTTCTTTTTACATTGAAGTTGTGGGTTATTTTAAACCTATGGTTTTGTCTAACTGCACATTTCAAATGGCAAATACCTCTTTCTTTTCAAGTCTCTCCAAGTTGCTAGAGAACACCTTTGATGCTATTCACTGTATCCAGCCTTGTGCTTAGGCAGCAAATGGTACTCTCAGGTAATGGTTATCTTGAGTAGCTATAGCATCATTAACTTGTCTCAAATGCTCCATTTTTAGAGATTGTCCTTGTTAGGAACAATTTTGAAAGAGTATGGAAGAGCTGAAAAGGACTGAGTGTTTTAGATTAGGCTATTATAGTAAAATTGAGTATCCCAATCAAGTTCTCTGGTATCTAAACTGATTTATCACTTCCTAGCCCTCCTGTGTTAAAAGAAGTCTGAAAAAAAGTACGCACCAGACAGTTTGTAGCATTTCATGTTAGGCTGCCTCCATCCTCACAGGTCAGATTCAGATGTAGATTAAATTATCTACTAGAAAAATAAAAAAAATCCTCTACCTTAATATATTAATATATCAAAGAGATGTGTTTGACATCTCTCAGGCTCAATCTAGTAGGCAGCAATTAGGAGACAATGGAAGTGATTTTGAGAGAATCTCTGATTGTTTCTAAGGTAAGGAAGCAACAAAGAAAAAGACATTTGGGGTATTCCTTCTGAGGCAGCTCAACTACCACAGCAGCTCTTGCTCAGATGCACAGCCCGGTTTTCCTTCCAGCTTCTCCTCCAGCCAGTTCTACCAGAAGCAAGCAGGCACTTGGATGACTTCTGTGTGCCTTCCACCTCCCTGAAACTGTGACTCATAAGATGGAAATGAACTTCTTTCACTGTTGAAATTCTTGCACTGTATTCAGTTATTCAGTGACCAAATAAAGAGGTACCCTCCACTCATAATTAGAATATTTGAAAAAGTTTTCAAAACCAGGACACTCGGTACAAACTGCTGAAAACCAGAGGTGAACATAATGGACGTAAATAAAACATATGACCTTCCTGATTGCCACCTAGACAAGACTAATATTAGTTTTTAAACCCAGAGCTCTCTCAGAAGCAACAAGTTCTACTTTTTTTTCATGAAAAAGGCCTTTATTCATATAAAGGTGATCAGGGCCATTCTCCTAATTTGCAAGAGAAATTCTGTGTTTACATGAGCAAAGCAGGGCTCTGGGCCAGGACTCATGGTTAATGAGACAAGAGTTCATCTAATGGAATTTAAGGGTTTAATATTATGTAATTAACTTTTTGTCAACACAAATCAAAATACTTAATGTAGGTTCTGTTCCTGCAGTCAGAGGCAGGCGAGCACAGCCCTCGCTCTCCAGGGAAGCCCTTTTGACTCAAAGGCTGCTCTAAGCTGATGAATCCTGGCATTCTCTGCACAGTCACATACTTAGAGCATCTGTCCATAATGATCTGGCAGTAAGATGGAGTTACTCCTCTGCAATTTTGAATTTTAAGAAAGTCTTAAATGTGAGAAAAGATGCAAATAGTTATTAGATAGCCTTAGAAGAACACGATGTGTGGTGCTTTTCATCATGATATTGCTGATGATTACTCTCTCAAGTCTCTTCAGAAGTGGTTGGCACTTTCCACATGCACCCAAGCAGCTTTCAAGAGGAAATGCAAGACTAAACATTCTGTTTTGAAATCCTGCATAATGATACGTATTATAGAATCAGTTTTTGTTGTGTGTTTTTCAATTTAGCATGCATAATTTTCAGTTTTGCTAGTAATTCAGAAAGCTTTAATGCTTACTTAATTAGTCTAAGCTTGGTAATTCAGCCAATGAAAACTAAAGTGTTTAAGTTATATTAATTGTAAACAATGTTAACAGTTGATTTTCTGAATGATGGAGCAACATAAAAACAATCTTGAGTAACACTAGGATTAATTAATTGATTAGCTAGTTTCTGTTGAGAATTATATTCAATAAGAGTCTGCCAATAGAAATTGCTATCAATTGCAACTTTATGAAGTGCCAAGAGTAATGGGTTCAGGTGCATACTAGAACTAGTTGTCATGAATGCCAATTTACCGCAGAGAAATGGATTGTTTATCACCTAATTTAATTTCAGACAGCTAACTCACTTGTAATAACTCATTTTAGCATTGAATTTTCAAGAACTTGAGTGTTGTTAAAAGCAGCAGCTTGCTGTAATAAGTTTGCAAATTTAAATTCTTCTGTAAATAATTTAAAGCAGACTGTAACTCAATTTTGCCATTGACTACTTGGAAAATATTTAGCAATTTTATTCAACACCCAGACACCCCTATTCTTCCCACTGGCAGCATGTTTCATTACAAATGCCTGCCTGCTGCTTCAGTATCAGCCTTGAGTCTGTGCTTTTAATAACACTGGGATGGATGCAGTGTCCTCTGTTGCTTCTGGCTGACTCAGCCAAAACACTTCATGGACGTACTTAATGCACTTCAGCACATCTGGACAGTTTGATGACATCAAACTGTCCAGATGCTGAAGAAGAAAATGCAGAAAAAGGTTCACAGCAGAGTGAAAGGACACGAATGTCCTCTGGTTGGGGGCAAGGGAGGGGTTTAGTTCATCCTGTGCTTTCTCCATCCTCTCTCTGAAGTCCTTTAGGTCATTTGATGGCAACTGGGAACAAGGAGAGTTAAGCAAAAAGCAGCCTACTTAGAGCCTTTGAAAAATTATGCAAAACATCAATTTCTTCTAGGCTCTGAGGAGGCTGTCAGACAGAAACAATTCAATACTCTCATCATAAGACCTTCCCCTTCCTGATTTTCAACAGTCGCTGAACTTGAGCTACAATGCCCGAGCAAACCATGAAGTTACGTTACAATGAGAGAGTGAGATGGCCTAACAACGGAAGGGTTTATTATTCTGCATAAAGCTTTACATCCAGGCACCATGTCGGCCATGCCTGCCACTGTAAATACACATTCCTGCAAATCAATACATCATCAGCCTTTTTTCCTTTACTTTGCAAAGGAGGCATTGAAACAAATCAGTGTTCCAGCCCAGCTGCAACAGGTATCTGACAGAGCCCACCACCTTGTTCCCACAGTTGTCAAACACTGCTGAGTGCAAAGGGTCCTGCCAGTTTCATTGACTTCCTGCAGGTACCTCAGATGGGTGTGCCATGTGCTTGTTAGTCAAGGCAGATCACTTTCTATTCCAAAATAACTCCTGTTATTAATATTCTCCTGTAAGCTGTGACTCCAAGGAAAATCAGCCACACTTGCAAACAAGCAGCAATAAACTAAAATATTTAGAAAGCCTTTTCAACTTTCCTTTAGCAACATGAATTATTTTAATAAAATAAAAAGTCCAACAGCAACAGCTTTGAAACGCCATCTCAAAAATAGGTCAGACTCTTACTTCCTATCTTCTCTTTTACAGCACGAAAAGCTGTCTGTGCTTTGCCTCATGACTTTTCTCCTTACGGGAGCTTCCATAAATCATTTCCGTTAGCAAAAAGTAATCCATTGACTAAGCCTGTCCTAGAGCTACAGACTGAGCTTCCACTGGGAAGACGCTGCAGGGTGAACACAGATGTTGACCAGCCTAGTTAAAAACTGAACAGCACTACAGCAGCACCTCTGTTTATGAGATATCACTCAAAACATCTTCATAAGTGAGGAAGCATTTTAACTTCAGCTTCAAGTCAGACTAACAACGCGACATTTTACGTCGACTCAAAACTCTTCTTTTCTGTAAGTCTGATATTTCCCTCCCCAAGAACATTAAATGGATTTTCTGGATTCACAGCTACACTGACACAAATGAGGAGGTAATCAGAGATTTAATTTAGTATCATTACCCAAGCTAACACCTCACAAATCTGTGCTGACATGAATCAAATGGTTATTCCCACCTGTCAGCAAGAGTTTGATAGCTGAAAGGCAGGGGGAAATATGGTATTTGACATTTTCCTTCTAGCAGGAGACTCAGTTAAGAGTTTATAAATTTATTATAAATACACTAAAGAGCTTAAAAGAAGATTTTCTATATTCAGCAAATCAAGATAATAGTTTGATAGGTTTTAAATGTACTCCCTACCCCCTCAGTATGTTGGGAACTTAATAAGAACTACTTAATGCTTCAGTTTTGAAATTGTTTAGAAGAAATTTTGTTTAAAGAAAAATGCTCATACTTCATTAGTTAAACTCCTACAAAATTAGAACTACAAAAATTTGCAATTAGAACAAAGAAGGTCATATTTCAAGGTTACAAGGCATTAGCACGAGACTGAAAACCTATGAGGGGATCTTACTTTCAGTTCAGCACCAGAACTGACTGATCCAAGTAGGAGTATACATCAAAATACAGGCAGGTTATAACAAATTGTATTCGTGATGAAGTAGCAACTACTATTTCTACTGCCATCCTATAACAACTGATACTTGAGCCCATACAACCCATTACTTTCATCATTACATGGGAATAAAGTCTTTCTAATAAAGCTTTCAGATTGTAAATAACATTGATCTGTAGGAAATTGTTATTTACCATTGATGAACACTATGTAGCAAGACAAGGTTAAGGAAGATTTATGCACCACAATACAGCTGAGTGCAAGGTCCTACCTAAGCAGAAAATGAATTCATCCTTAAGGGGGACCTGGGCAATGGTAGCAGAGAAGAGAAGGGATGCTTTTACACAGCATTTCTAAGATTATGCTCAGTTTTGACCAGAACCTTATCAAGAATGAAGTGTTGACAAAACCACACCAGTTTATGATCAACTCTCAGATTTCACCCTTTGGTACCAGTCCTAGTCCACACAAGCGAGACAGAAAACTGAGAACCACAGTGCATTGAGAGAAGAGCTCCAGAACAAACTGTGGTCTGGAAATTTGCTTTGAAGTGTCAAGAACTCTCTTTGCTTTACTGAACAACTTTTAAAAGACTATTAAATCAAAATCTTCAAGTAGCAATAAAAGCACCAAGACTCTGAGACCACTTTAATGGATGAAGGCAAGACAACTTTAAGTGGCTCTTAAATTTATCGCAGCTCAAGCGAAGGCATGATTTTACACAGACCATAAAAAACAGGTGAAAAATATTAACTACTGGAAGACTGTAGATCCACATCCAAAAAGGTCAACAGTGACTGGACTGAGGATGTGTAGAACTGAGATAACTACGGTGCCTGTTCCTCTACCCTTCCTCCCTTCCCCCCTAAAACCTTCCTCAAAACAAATACACAAACAAAAAAGCCCTAACAACAACAAAAACCAAAAAGTAAACAAATGTTACTTTACTGATACCTAAGTCCAAAACCAAATAAACTCCTGTTGGTACACAAAGAAACCTTCACACGTTCAAAATTTACTGCAGTCTAAACACAATTAATGACTTCAGAGTTTATCTCTTACAGAAGTACGTGCAGGAATACAAAACTAAACATTCTTCTGCTGAAGTTTCCTATGGAACAATGAAAAATTCAGGATTAATTAGACCTGGCCAAAGTACAGTTTTGGAACCTATTTTTATGATATTTCTAGGGAGAGACAAAGTTTTTGATTCTGAGTTGAAGGGCAATTCATGAACTATACATTACTTCAGCATAACTGGATTAAAGGCTTAGACATCACTCAGTGCAGAGATTATAAAACCCATCCCCATCTTCTGTCTCCCAGGACAGCAGCTGAGGTCACAGGTCATTTTTCCACCAAATTTGTTGAGTTCAAGAACCCTTTTCAGTACAATAACAGAGCCACAGTTATGGCAGCAAACGACAAGAGCAGCCTACAGCCTCACGCTTAAGTCACAGAAATTATTCTTTCACTGCTGGCTGATGACGGCCTGGAACACCCATCTCCTCTATTTCCAGTGACTGTCTGAGGCACTGAACTACTGCGCAGAGTAGAAATGCAGCAGCCCTCTCTCTGTTTCTTGAGAGCAGAAGCATGAGCACAACTCCAGGGGATCATTTTTAGATGACTTGACAGAATCGGCTTTCTGCAGTGTTTGAGGTACTTTTGAAGAGGCATCCCTTTTTTCAGTATTCCCTGTTGGCTCTGCTCCACACATGGCTCTGGATTCAGTTCTGAGTCAGGCATCTAAAAATTGACTACTACAGCAATAGGCATCACAATAGCAAAATCTTCTGGGACAAGTTTATCCCAACACTTCATTTCGTGTTTTCAAATTGACAACATATTTCTGAATGAGTTCTAGTTAAGCCTTGTATTTTTAGGAAAAGCTGTAGTAATTACTAGGTTATATTTTATTGCCTCTCTTATGCTGAAAGCCATATCTAGATTGAAGATGGAAAGGACCAATATAAATACTGTCACTTATGAGTAGGTCACTGGATAAGGTGCAAAAAAACCTGGGCTTGCTTCCAATTTTTATCTGTCAGTTTTTCTGTGTGTAAAGTGGGATGGATATCTACTAAAATATAAGAAGCATTTCTAAACCTAAACATGAAATAGACATCATTTACTAATGGATTGTTTCAAATAGCTACCAGACTACTGAAATACAATAATATTTGCTTTCCCTCAAAGGTTCTTGTACAGATTTTACTACTTCAATTATGCAAAACTATAAATCAGGAAAAGCAGATTCACACTTCGGGGACCCTGATTCCATTCACCCACAAACACTTCTCAATTTATAAAAATTACTCTTAGATAATACTAGAATAACCTCACTTTGTTAATTATGACACTTTAGACAACCTGGAGCATCGCAAGCATTTCAAATGCTTTTGGAGCCACACCCTTTGTACAGTGATAACTCAGCTTCACTTCATGAGGAAGGAAACACGAAGTATCGTGGTGTTAACTTTCTCTGAACATGCAAACAGATGTTCAGAGAAATGGGACACTTCAGGTAGTGTTCATACAACAGGAATATTTATTCCACTCCACAGAATATCTTTTATTCCTTCGAAATTGCTACTTTGAATCTGAATCTGTCACATGCAGAAATACCTATGACTCCATTTCAAGTACTGCTAAAGTAAAGCTACATGTCTTTTCAAATACAATGTCTGTTTCAATGGTATTGCAGTTTATGAGGAAACTACTGAATTCCATGCATTAATTTTTGCAAGAAATTTTTATTCGTAGAAAAGAATCTGCAGATCATTTTTATGCAAACAGATTGAAAAGTATTTTAAAAAATTACTTGAGTTTTCGCCTCAGAGTCAATAACAAAGTCTTATGAAGTTAAAAAGATTTCAGAATGCTAGAAGCATCGATAGTCTTTCCCCTTTATTCTGTGTAAGTGTGAGATTCCTAGCATACCATTTTTAAAGCACCACATGAAAAAAATCATAGGCATGACTGACTGCTTTCAGTAAGATGCTATTGAACATAGCCAGGTATACACTAATTATGCTTTTTAATCCAGAGTTTGAACACAAAATCATAAACTGAGAGCTACATTTTCACATGAGAAATTAAACAGGGTCATACTCTGGTTTTCCTACGAATAAGTCTTCATTGTGTCTTTCCTCACTCCTGCACAAAGCAGCACAAACCGGCGTGTGTTCACCTTTTTCAAGCTGACAGCCCTTTGTAGCAGTAGACTTCATCCATACTTTGCATAAAGGGCGGGTACATTGAGGTTATTCTCTCTGCAATAGCTGTCTCTATGTGTTACTGCAGCTCCTGCAATGGGCAGGGTTTGGATTAAGTCACAGCTTTTACCCACTCCATTGCTCGCTGTTGCACAACTTTCCACCCTTTTATTTATGGCAGGTAAATGAAAACATTTTCGTTTACCAGATACTGACAGATTTAGAGACTGGGATGATTTACACCTTCTGGTATCAACAAGCTACTTGCTATTGAACCTCAGATCGCTGTAACCTTGGAAGGGAAAGCTCAGGGTCTCCACTCAATGTGGGAAGCCTCATTCCCATTGCACGGATCACTCCCAAGGCCCCTGTATCACAGGGTCAGTGATGCACGCCAGGCTTTACAAGCAGCAAAGGACTTTCAGATACATGAGAACAATTGGTTTGTTTGTAGACTTTTTAAAAAGACAAAGCTGTCACTGTTCAAGTCACTGTGGAAATCACCAGAGGTGAATCAAACTGCCTTTCTTTAATTCCCATGAGTACTCCACTGGTTATTATAAAAATAAATACTACTGTTGACTGTTCACTAAAGCCATCAATTTTCAAAAGTTTTTTCCATCTTAAAACTTCCTTTAGAACCATCATTTTAATATTATATTCTGTGGCAGAAGTGCTTATATAGGAGTGTAACATAAGAGTTCATTTGGCCCTACATCTCTGATAATGGGCACTTTATGAAATATGAACTTCCTTATCTGTGATATATTATCTGTTCCTTGAAATATGGCTAATTACTGTCATTCATTAGAGATGAGACATTTGAGTATCATTTCTTGTGTCACATTGACTTCAAGTTGCTTATGATTGCATTAAATTAGTGACAGGGAATTTCAGAATACAAATTTCCAAAGATTCACTGTGTACCTCGTAATTATTAATGCGCTGTCTTAACTGACATTTCCAGCTGAGGAAAACGGTACCAATACGAACACTTAATAAATTCATTGTCACATTCATTGTGGATTGAAATATCTATGGAAGTAGATCAGTATCTGCATTAGTAACATGAGGTCAGGGACAGGGGATGGTTTCTCAGTTTGTAGGTTCAAGTTTTTGTATACAACACTGTGGATTCACTTTCCAAGACAGCCACTTCTCCAATTTCAAAAGCTGTTTTATATCACATACTCAAGAGTCTCCTCCCAAGACACAGATGCAACATGCACACAAGTGGTTCTGTTTGTAAATTCTATCGTAGTGCAACCAACTACAAAATTGTTCGTTCTGAATTTTATTTCAAAGGACAGGACTGCACGTGAATATGCTTGAAAAATTAGGACGGGCATTACATTATTTACAGCTACAAGTTAACATAGAGCAAAGATTGCCATGACTATGGCTTATCTGTTGGAAGAGCTGTCGATTAGAAGGATACTGCTAAACCAGAGCTCAGACCCCATAACCACATCTGTTGGGAAAGCAATAAAAGCACATTTTTATCACACTGACTCTTCTGTTCGTATGCTTTAGTTCTAACATTCTTCGGAGAGAGATATTTGGGATGAGTCACTTCACAATATCTAGGAATACACAATTCCATCACCTCTGGTGGACAACCAGAGCCATTATTAATATACAGCTTATGTTTTTCAGAAATGTGTACGTATCAATTATATTTGCTATCACACCTGTTGACCTGCAATGCACAGTCTAGACTCTCAAGGACTGAAATGCGTCAATAAATCACTGAAAGAAAATGATGCCTCTATGATGTGCTTGAGACTTTTTAATTAGTCAAATGAATGCACCTATTCTAAAAAGGAGGTATCATCTATTTAAGTAAAATTTCATTACAATGAAGAAGAATAGTCAGCCTATTTCAGAGAGGATACTAGCATGCCCTAAAGAGCGATGATTTTTAACACTGGACTCTCTTAAAATGCAACTGTCAAATACAAATAAGACTGTAATTGACATGTTACCAAGTAAAGAAGGAAAAAAGAGAAATCAAGCAAATAAAATCAGAATTAGAAAGAAGGAAAAAAAAAAACCCACAAAAACCCCCAACCAACCAAAAAAAAAAAAGCAAAAAAAACCCCCAAAAAAGCCCAAACCAAAATAAAACAACTTTCTCATCCACTCTTTGTAATAGGCATCTGAAATCTACTTCCTCTATTGTTTCTTCTTTGAAGAACTAAAATAGCATTGCCAGTTTGTATAGTATAGAAAGCAGCTTTAGTGTAGTTTCCCTTATCTTTAAATTGAACTCCAGCCAAGGCCCTCTGCATTAAAAAAAAAAGAAAGGAAAGAAACTTTACCTTCCGCCCACTCATCCCATTTCCAGGATGCTTTCCATGGTCAACTATTACTCTTCACACAAAGTTCTTCTGAAAATTCCATGTTTATTAGGCTCCAAGCTTCAGTAAACTGTTCTGGGTTGGTACCCTTTTGAACTGTGCTTA
Source organism: Dasyornis broadbenti (assembly GCA_013397935.1). Lineage (NCBI taxonomy): Eukaryota > Metazoa > Chordata > Aves > Passeriformes > Dasyornithidae > Dasyornis > Dasyornis broadbenti. Next base: position 777,217 of record VZRN01001092.1, on the reverse strand, counting down.
ATTTACCACAAAGGCTATAAACCCAAAAAGCATCACAAAACCCCACCCCAAACTTGTCTCACCATACAAATAACTCATCATTCACAACTGTGTTCTGTAACTGCAGATGCACTGCCAAAATTAAATCACATTTTTAAAAAACACTGAATAGTATTCTAGGGTACACGTTGCAACTACCAAAATATAAAGGCCAGGAAAAAAGTAAAGGAATTTAGGGGCTGGCATAAGAGAAAAACTTGGGAAATATTTCTTACCAGTATCAGCAGAAAAACAGACACTGAGCACTCTTACGTGATGCTATTGAAGGAAGTGCCTTTACAGCAGTTCTTTGATTAAATTAACATCAAAACTTCTCTACTTCTTGCAAGAACTTTATATCCAACTTTTTCCACACACGCAAAAGAACCTGAAATCCTGAGCAACACAGATTTTGGTTTTTTTCTCATGTTTTACATCTGGTTGAGTCAGTAGAGAAATAATGAGCTGGGGAAACCACTTAAATAAATTGAATATAGACAACTCCACAGGAATAGGTGGGATACTGGGAACTGACTGATGCCACTGACAAAATGCTGACATCTTGGACTGGTTGTGGTGATTTAGGGAAATTCCTGGTCTCTATAACAAGGCAAGGGTTACACACGTCCTCAGAAAGGCAACAAGGAAGATCTGGGGAAATTCAGACTGCCAAACCTAACCTGCTCCCCACCATCCCCGGGAAGACTGTGAAGGAAATGCCCCTAAAAGTCCTGTCCAGGCACATGAAGGACAAGAATTTGAGCAGGAATAGCCAGCATGGATTTATGAAAGACAAAGTTTGCCTTACTGGCCTGGTTAATTCCGGTAATGGTACAACAGGCTCAGAGGAAGACAGGGCTGGATGGTGTTACCCTCGATTTCAGCAAGACTCTCAAACAAATCTGCCACTATATCTTTGCAACTAAACAGTGAGATAGACGTGGCCTAAGCTTTAGAAGAGAAGTCTAGCAGTACAGGATTTGTTCAGTCTTAAAAGGAGAAGCCCAAGTTGGGATCTTTTGCTGACCCTCATAATTCCATCCTTCTGTCACAAGGATAAGATAATGGGCAGTAGAAAAAAATTTCAAGAAGGGAGATTCTGATGAGATATTAGGAAAAGGCTTTTCACAGTGAGAGAAGTCAAACATTTAAACAGGACCTAGTGAGTATGCAGAATCATCTTCCTTAATAATATTCAGAACACCATCAAACAGGGCCCTAAACAACCTCACCAGAGGTGGCTTGACTTTGCTCAAGGGTTTGGCTCATCCCCAGACTCTTTGACTGATGCAGGACTACAAAAGGTTCCTTCCAACCTACATTATCTATGATTCTATTGTGCATGATGAATGCTATTTTCTAAAGATTAGATTTACTGCCTAATTCAAATTCAGTAAGTGAAAATATTGAATTTCAGCTTAACATGAGCTCTCCTAACAAGGATCAGTTCCTTGGTCCTGTTAATGTAAAGCCTCTAAAACAGCAGACGAGAAGGTGATCTCTAGTGCTGCAAACACTCAGCTAACAAATGGCTGCATTTGTCTGCCAGAAGTGCTCACCTTGTAACAAACTTAGTGGTCATAACGTTAGAACAGGATGGTGTTTGGAGAAGACCTGCCTACTAGAGAAAAGCTGGTCAGAGTTAAAAATGGACGAGGCCGGTGAGCAGGGGGCAGCACATGAAAGACTCTACAATTACACAGATGATGTACCAAGCAATGATCAAGGATAAACCCTTGTGTAGAAGAGCTTTCGAATTTCTCCTTCAGCCCCAGCTCTCATTAAGCAGCATTTCTGACTAATGCTTTCGGACTTTCCCAGCTGATTTAGAATTGCTGCCCCACATAATGAGTTTATTGCACTACTTTCACCTCTTAAGGACGGCTTCAGTTCTATGATACACTTGGACGTTTTAAGCCCTTTGAAAAACTGTCTGAAACAGAGTAATAGAGCACCCCTTACCAGCAATAGCTATTACAGAGATTGCTGCAAAAACAGCAGCTCCACACTTGGCTTTCTGTGCTGCCTTTCTAAAGAATATAAATTCAAGGTTTTAGACCTTATCCTCAAGATACTCAGTGGCTAAGATGGCACATCTAAAACACTGCCCAAAGTCAGTAATCAAATCTTTTTCTATTATTTTTTTCCCCCCCTCATCTTGCACTGCAGAACTTTTTGGAGCAAACCCAATTCCATGTATTACAAGATACGTAAGTTTTTTTTGGATTAAGTCAATAATGTTACTGAAATATTAGCTGGTCTGCAGACTTTCACAGACTTCCCTATCCTTTATCCTAAGTCCTAGACAAGTTTCTCTGACTTTGCCCTCTCTCACATAAATTCAAGCCCAAATGTACGCAAAAACCACCCCCCCCCAAAGCATGACATCACACACTTAACGCACTGGATTTATGCCATTTCCAGCTGTGGATGTCAATGGCTATACATAGTGCACGTGTACCTACTCTCTGAATATTCCTTCCCAGTTCTCTTGCTTCCTTTTCACCTTGAGTTATTACATCTTCACAGAATTAGAAGTCACTAATGAGACAGACATCTGGGTTAGTTTGTTTAAATACTTCCTTAGCTATTTATTTTGCAAAGTAGTCACAAACTGGTTATAAAGTGTTGCTAGATCAAAACATGCTGCATATTGCTCTCATTTCAATGAACGTTGCCCATGAAAGTGTCCTAAAAGAATAGAAAAAGATATTCTAACTTTTCTGGAAAAACAGAAAATTAAATATACAGATTGTAGCATTTCAACCATTGAATTATACCAGGAAATGAAAAAACAAACATTTTTTCAATTGTAAAAAAGTATATTTCTGCAATTACTCTGTATTTAACCATACATACAAATCCACTATTCCTCAATAGACCCATCAGGGTAAGTAGAGTATTTCGCTAGTTTCCTTTTAATGGTACACTGGCAGATATATATTGTGCTTCATTTGGACCTGGTGCAACTCTACCTTGAGTTCAACAAGTGAATGATGGGAGAATACAATTCAAATAAAATTCATGATCAATCCCTGAAGGTATAGAGTACATGACAGTAGGCTTTGGAGATTAGTTTTTATGTTTGTCCGACTTAATTTATAAGTAAATGGTGATATTTTCTCTTTTTTAAAATACAACTTCAAAATTTCTTTCATGAAAAGTAAATGAACAAGAAAGACACACTTTACAGCATCCATATGCCCAGAGGGAAATGATCTCACTGGATCTCATTGCCAAAGTCATGTCAGTGACTCTTGGTATATTTAGCGGTGATCTTAGAGCGTCCTGCACTTCTGTGCTTGGTGTTGCAAAACTTAAATTATGTTTGTGAGTCATTGGATAATGCTCTTTTCTGCACATAAAATGACATTTAAACATGTTCAGAAGGGTATATTTCATTCCTTCTGATTCCTACAACTTGAACATTTCCTCAATATAAAATAAATTGCTTGCCTACTTTTCCAACAGCCCAGTGACTTTTCCTTTAATAACCATTAAGTTGTTTGTAGAAAAGAATAACTATTTAATAACTCCAGCTGGTTCGATATTTATACATGTTTTTTAAAGGCCTAAACAGTTGAGACATGAAGCTGACAGCAAGTACCTCTATAAACTTTCCAGGTTCTTACTGAAAGCTGGAAAATAAAGATAAGAAAAAGGTCATTTTGTTAAGGATATAGTACAAGGAATAGCCCTTGGAAAAGCAAAATTCTATTTCAAATAAAATTCTAAGAAGATGAATACATACCAAAGACAAAAAAAAAAAAAAGAAAACTTTATTTCTTACATATCTGCTAAAAACTTTACAGCTTCACACTAATGAACCATAATGTTTTACAGTCTTTGTTATAGGAAGCTCTAATAGATTTGTAAAGTACACTGCACTTATAGCTGGAAGTGATCACATATCACAAATACTGCTGATTTTTAAAAGGAGATAACCCTGACACAAACTTACTGTTCTTCCCAATTTCACTGCAGTCTAACTTGCCTTTTTAATTCCTACTTTACTGCAGTGTTTCGTTTATTGCAGTGTGCCATTCATAATCTTTCTTTTTCCAAAAGAAATTGTCCAAGGAGAAGGTTCCTTCAGTACTACTATTGGGCTGTAAATCCTGATTGAGCCCATTTATTTTTCAAATTCCAATTATTTCGCTGTTTCCTGGCATGAAAAGATAATTCTTCAGATTATTACTGAAATTAACTCCTTATTCAATGTTTCTACCCTTGCTTTGCTAAAGCCAGTGAATGGAATCCATGCCCTATGATTCACCGAAGCACACTCCTCATGGTTTATTTGAAAATTTGAGTTACTCACACCAAAGGGACCCACTCTGCCTGTAAGTACTCTCACACCTTCCTGAACAATCAGTTTGGAAAACCAAAACCTGCCTCTCACAATCTGCAGGGGGAAAAACAGGATGATTTTTCTTCAACATAGAAAGGACAGGGACCTGTTAAGAGTGGATCCAGAGAAGGGTCACAATAATTACCAGGGAGATGGAACACCTCTCCTGTGTGGAAAGGCTGAGGGAATTGTGGTTGTCCAGTCTGGAGAAGACAAGGCTCTGGGGAGATGTTTAAGGGAGCTGATAAGAAACATGGGGACAAACTTTTAAAGAGGGCACACCGTGATAGACAGAAGAACAGTGGGGGCTCATGGTCCCCCTAAACAGGAACGAGCTTCATCCTTTTTCTTGAAATTAAGACCTCATGCAATCAGAAGTTCAAGAGTTAGGATGTCCACAGCACTGCAGACAGAACCAAGTAGACCAAGCAGGAAAGTGCCTGCTGGGTGGAATAGTCATGGAAAACAAGCAAATGGGATGGCTCTCTGAAGTCTGGGTGAGGCTTTAGTCATCTGCTGTCCAGGGCAGGGGCAACGCCTTCCATGCAATTAATTAATATTCACTTCAGGCACAAATTCAGTTTGACAGATGGTATAGAACGATAAAGCTTCAGTGAAAACTGGCATAACTTACATGATTGCCCAACAGTACATGCAGGTTGTAAAGTTTTGTGAAGAAAAGCCAAGGCAGCGCACTTTTCTTGTTTCAATGCTGCAGTTTCAATGGGTGTTGTTGGCAGGTAGAACTGAATCTTGAGCACAGAGCTAGAAACAAGCACGAAGGTAAAGTGTCTGAAGCAAAGCTAAGGACTACAAGCTGCTAAATACCAAGCAGCACCCTCCAGTACCCAATTCCACCTGGACACATGGGAAATATCTCATGCAAGACTATATTTTCTGTATAGTTTCTTCTTCCCCTTCCTTTTAAAGGGAGAGATGTCCTACTTTAAAGATGAGAAATAACTTCTGATCTAAATCCAAGAGAAATACTAAGAAAATGCACATGACTAGAAGGAGCAGGCAGTCGAGAATGGCATGTGCAAATCAGGTGCATAGAAAGGTCCAGTCAAACAGAGAAATATTCCCGTCTATTTGTTTTTTAGTTATTGTGGTAGGAATGTTCAGTTTAAATAACTCTGGAAATATCTCACCGACATGGATTTCATATGGAATATTCATATATTCCAAAGGCAAGATTCCTATGACCAAGCCTTGTTCAAGGAGAATCCTAGAGGTAAGTACATAAATATTGCTTTGCATTTGCTGAATTTTGTACCTGTCTACTTTATGAAATAAGATGTTGCAAAGATTGAATTTATTAAAAGGTACAGTGTCATTATTCATAACATTTACAGACACATACAAACACTTCTGCTTGAAAACAATCAGAATAATTACTTTGATACTCTGGATTTGCAATCATGCATAATGTAATGATTTAAGAGTTTTATTCACAGCATGCCAATACCACTGAAACACCTACACTTAGCTGGTAAGCTGGTAAGCCAAAATTCCTCCAGTTGAGCATGAAATTTCTTTGCAATTTTGTTCAACACAAATCATATATTTCTATCCAAACAATTTCTGTACTCATCTGATTATGCAGTACATGTGCCAAATACATTTTGTGAAGTGGAAAGATACATTTTTATCAAAAAAACCTACACAAAATCAGGTTCTCACAACTAACTGTGAATTTACAGATCCTAAAGCTCAAAAGGATAAAATATTAGGACATCAACCTCCATCTAGACAAACTTCCTGTACATCATATTTGAGGGATTCTCACAATGCCTGTTCACCCACAAGAGCAGAAATTAACAAGCAGAGAAAAGAGCATAGGGATTAAAAAAAAAAATTTCTGCACATTTAGAGACTGGGCACAATTCAGAACTGATTTAGAATTTTTAAAAACTTTAATTTAAGAACTCAAGCAAAACATCAACAGGTTTTGAGGTGTTAGTGTGTATTTTAGGAATAAACAGACACACAAATTTGGTCTACATGAAAAAGAAAATGTGGCTTATTCCAGGCAGCATTTCTCTGATTACTTTTAGATTTCCCATATGCCAGAGAAGAAAAATACTACTCAGAAATCTTAGAATATTGTTAATGTGATTCTGTGCAACGAATTGAACATCTAGACATTTTATATTGATTTAGTATACACAACACACAGAAAAATTATAGCTGTGACCAGTATGCATGAGCAGCTTGGTGAGGTATTTGTTCTGAATCCTAGGCTCAGAACACTCACATGTTTCTAGACATAAATTTTAAGAGAAGCAACAAAAATCTTACACAAATATGAAGATATTTAACTGGGCAAAGCAACACTGTTGCATGAATGAGGAGCAAAACACCGTGAAATCTAAACCTCTTACTGCATGAAAAACAGTTCATATAAGGAAGGAGGTGGTGCAAATCAAAAAATGCTGCTCTTCTCTAGTGAAAGACGCACCAAATGTGAATTTTGTGAACATCCCTTGCAGACAATATCACAAAACCCACATAGAATGTTAATCAATCATTTGCAAAGAAGAAAAAAATAATATTGGAAAGTAGAGTTTAAAATAAAGTGACTCAATAGCTCAGGAGGAATTTTTCTGGATGAACAGTACCGAGGGAGTGCGCAGAGGAGGCAGTGAGCCATCAAGGTCAACGTGTAGCACAAGATAATGGAGTTCTTGAGGCAGGTGGACAGCAAATTTAACATGATCTTTGAGTACCACAGAAAAGCAGAAAATGTGATCCAATATAGATCCTTCTCTTCGGTGTCAGGTGTGACATCTGACTACATTTCTCTGAGATCTAGTAGTCTAGGATGCACGGATTTTGAAAGGCTATAAAAATGGCAATGCACTTGTTAAGACAAAAAAATAATTACATCATTGGTACAGACTTCAAGGAGAATATTGAAGCGATTCCAGAAAGGATGGAGATCATGTTTGGCAGACCTACAGTCAGGGAGAGGCTGGGGTCAGAGATGACTTAACAGTTTCTGATCTTGCAAGAAAATTGATGTAAGTCAATGAATAAAACAGCAAAAGTGAAAAGAAGGGTCATAAATATTCAGTAAAAGAAAACTAACAGTGCAGTCAAGGTAATTAAGGTGTTCAAACAACAGAAATGGAACATTTTCAGAGCGTCTGAAGAAGGAAGAGCTAAGGAACAATCAGAATCATAATAACGACAGAGCTGAAAGGAGGTGTCTAATGCAGCTATGGTACATTGTACTTGAGAAATGTTTGTCCATCCTGCTCTAAAAAGCTTCCAATAAAAGAAATTCCATCGCCTCCCCAGGTAATTGCTTTCAGTGATTCAGCTTTATTATGAGAAGCTTTTCCTGATACTTTCCTAAACCCTCCCTCCTACAATTCAAGTCCATTACACCTTTGCCACCTGCAGTGCACGCAAGGAAGATTGTTGCCCTCCTGATTGCCACTAACCTTTTGCATATCTGCAAGTTATTATTTTGACTCCTTTCAATAGCCTACTCCAATTTCCTTGACTTTTCATCGTAGTTATATTTTCTAAGTCTCTGATTGCTCATATTGTTCTCATCTGGATCCTCTCTCCTCTGGTCCCCCTTGAGCTACAGAGAACAGCTCCAGACTGTGACACGACTTTTCAGTAAGCAAGAAGTGCAAATATAACGGCCCTTGATAGGCCCTGTTGCCAAATAGATATTGCCCTGATGGTCACTGGAAAGATGACCATTCCAGGAAAAATTTCACCATTATCTAAAACAAATTATTACTTTTTCTCAAGGGCAGTGAAGTTATCCCCTGATACTGAGACTAATATTAGGAACTGAGCTTGTAAAGAGGAAATCCGATGATGTGTACCAAAGAGTTGGGAAAAGCCTGTTCCTTGGCATTAGACATTATGTCATCAACACAATGCAGGTGCAATGCCGATGAAGCATGCAATTAGTTTAATTTTGTTCAAAATAATGTAGGCTGCATTTCCAAAAATTACTCATTGATTTTGTCAAATTATATAAGAGAAAATGAACGCACCTTAACCAGATTTATTGGTAAACCAAGCTAAACATTCTCTTTACTGGCAAGAGAAGCTGGCAACACAACTTATTAATATATACTACAATTACTTAAACTCCACAAATCTCTACAAAAGGATTTTAAAGTGTTTTGATAAGTCACTCTAATTTCCAGCAGCCATTCTTTGCATAATGAGAGCTGCTGGTGTCAGTGCACACCTTCCAATTTTTCACTCAAATAAATGACAAATAATGGCCAACATTTGCTTCATACTTACCAAAAGTGCCTGAAATTCAAGAGTTCTTCAATGCATCATAAATATTACTAGAGAATATCATTTGCTAGAGAAACAAACATAGATTTTAAGTGTATAGATACCATGAAGATATCAAACGGATGATCATCCTAGGAGTAAATCCACACTTGGTTCTTCTGCAGGCAATGACACACGTGCCTTTACTCCAGCAGATGCAGCACAGTAGATGCTGCTGTCTAGAGACTCAGCATGACCACACATGAAGAGTTTACAGCAGTGCCTATCTTATCTAAAGGGATAATCTGTCCCCATTTCCAGAAAAAAAAAAGACAAAAAAAAGCTCTGAATCAACTGAAAAATAACCAGAAATAAGGCAAAGAGGAAACAAATTGTTTTACTACTAAATTTATATATAGATTAACTGAAACGACTGTCAGCAGCACAGTAGAAGGAACTGTTCAAAAGTGATTTACATTTTAGGGAAAAAACATTTTGCCTGAAGGAGGCTTAGAATATGAAGATAGCCTAAATGATTTAGCTTTTGTATATACTGAGAAATAAAAAGCAACCACGTCTGGAAATGGCTCAGATGTCTGGAAAAAAGAAATGAAAGGAATGAAAAACATTTTAACACCGAGGCCACTGAGTGCCAAGAAGCTCAGCAATGAGTATCTATCGATCTGTGATGCTACTTTGATTTTTTTTATGATTCTGGTACTGAAAAAAATTATGGTGGTATCACAAAACAGCAGATATTCTCAAACTCTCTGGACAGGGCACTTCTGCTATTTTCTGGCTCTGCCCTTAACAGCCTGTGCAGTGCTACTGCTAACAAGGGGCCCTTGGGAATTCTCTCTATTCTTTTACCTTCCCTTGTGACACCTGGGACTTCACTAGAGCTGCACTTGACTGTTCCCCTTTAGGGATCCAGAGGGTCACTGCCTTCCAGACTTCCCTTCCCTTCCTCCACCAGAGTGCTCTTGTCTTGTCTTTACACTGCTCTTACTAACTTTAGACTGCTCTTGTTCTTCCCAGGAGGGAGAAGGAAGAGTGAGGGGTGTGCTGCCTCCAGCCTCACCTTCCTTGTAAGAGCTCACGCACACCTCATCACTTCTAAGCAGGGCAATGGAAATCATAACGGAAGCAGATGAAGATGCAGATTAGGATTAGCATGGGTTTAATATAATTCTGCACAAGATTAACATCATGCATATCATGACACAGCAGGAGTGGGTATTGCTTGGCACATTTAGAACTGGGATACTAACATCCTTTCAATAGCCTTAGCAAGGCTGTAGTTGGTGTGATACAGGAGAGGAGGGCAAGGGGAAAAACTAAGCCTGATTTCTTTTGTGTTAAGTTTAAACTGACAATAAAACACTTAAGAGTTGTTTTAAAGCCAACATGACAGAATGGATGACAAGATGAGACTTGTTTATGTCAGAAAGGTGGCCTGAGGAGGTAAAGACTGATGAATAATATTGTTTCAATGGGTAAGAACAAAGACTATAGCCAATGTCTAAAAACCCACTTAGACAGCAGGAAGAGGAGGAATATGACGCAGATTAAAGTTTTTTGAAGGAGCTAATATAAAAATACTGTCCTTTTGTTGGCAAAACATTAAGAAAGATAGACTGGCTGATAGAAATTCCAAAGCAACAGAGGTTCAACTCTCCTCTGTAGTGTTTTCAGGATTTTATTTTAACCTGTTGCAAATTACTGCTAACTGAAGATAGACCCAAATATTATCAGTTGTACTGTAAGTATCTAAACTACGCAACCATTTTAAGTACAGTATTTATACTCTTGGGGTTTTTTAAATCTTTTCTGAACACTGGGTAAAAAGTGCCTTACTACTGCAAACTAAACCTCTACAGTGAAACAGCTGCTATGGATATTTACAAATAAATGCAAAATATAGAAATTAACCGAACAGCATCCTGGCATTACTGTGTACAGCCATATGAATACTGCCATGCATCGATGCCTGAGCATCAGTGTTAACGTAGAACACCAGCTGTACAAAACCACCACCACGTGAGGCAGGTGACAGCAGTGAGCAGCAGCTTTACTGTGCAGCTGAACGGGAGGCTTGCAGCAATGTCTGGGAGAGTTCAGTGACATTACACAGTGCCCAGAGCGCCCACGGATCAATGCCGTGTCACTGGAAGTGTCAGAGTTATTACAGCATCAATAAAAGTATAACAACAATGTCCAAAGTATCAGCGAGTAACACACGATGGCAATAAAAGTGTGAGGTGAGGGAATGCAGTGCACCATCATTAAAGGTGGAACCCCTGGTATATCAGTGCAGGATCTCTGCAATGCCAGCAGGACCTTTTGAAGTTCCTGCATATTCTCATTTTTGCCAAAAGCTCTCTAAGCCTCCCAGTAGGCGTCAGATAGGAGTGAATTATTAAAGTAGTGTAATGATTCTAAATGAATACAACAAGATGAAGTTTACAGCTATTGCATACTATTCTATTCTTAAGTGTTGCATCCTGGAAATGTGTGACCTGGGTTCCCCCTCAGTCCAAAAGAGCAGAACATGAAGACCAGAACAGCAACTAAAACTTTTAGTGTCCTTTCACAAAGAAGCTTAATATAGCTCCTTTATTCTTACAGAATATATACCGAAGGACAATCAATACTTGAATCACATTCATTTAATCCTCAGCACAATGCTTTCTTTGGATATAGATCAGTATATTATAATTCCGAGGAAATCCTGAATGGACTTCTTTCTGTGTATAACTATGTATTAATTAGGAAAAAACCACTATGGCTGCTGAATTCTAAACAATTGCTAGAAAATGCTACACTAGGAAAAAAAAGAAGGTAATAAAAACTGTAAAATATAATTAAAATATTTTAGCATCTACCTCTTTTAGCGCAAAATAAAAGGCATGGGAAAGAAAATGTAGCAATTAACTTGTGATGTTTACTTCTAGAGTTTAATTAAATAATCAGAATGTATAAAATTAGAGTTTGGATGCCTCATCTTCCACTCACTGCCTCCATTTGAAAAGACAACAGAAAAAAATGTTCTCAGATACCAGTGCAGAGAAAGTGAAATCACATTCCAAAAAAGTTAACTTTTAACTGCAGTTTAATGTGTCCTCAGCTTGGGGAGCTGGAGAGGTCTTCAGTTCCAAGATAAGAGGAGACAAAAGTAAGGTGATTCTGGTGAAAAATGTGAGGGGTCTAGTATTTTGTCAGAAAATAACAAAGCTTCTTCAAAGAGATATGTCATTTTTATTCACCATCTATTCCAAATATTCAAATTATGACAGAAAGAACAATTATGATTACTTCCTGTACAGCAGCAGGACAAAGCACCTCAGTTTGATTAGCACTCAAGAGTTGATACTTTTTGTTTCTGCTATGAATCTGTTTTTCACATTGCTCAATCTCCATGAACTTTGGAGATTTGATACTGAGATTTGAGGTTGTATTTAATCTTCCATTGAGATTGGTTATTGAGAAATGTAAGAGAAGCTTTGAATTTCAGAAGAATTGGCAGCAATGAAGAGCATAATCTTGAAAGATTTCAGAGCTAGCACACCTCATTGCCAGGTACCACCATAAACAGGGTAAAGTAATAACTGTACACACAACATTGTAAATAAAGGTAAAAGAGTAGAGGATCATCTCCCAAAAGCTGAACCTAGATTAGATATTCATTATTATCCACATATTATCATTTTCCCTCTATTTTCAGGAGAAACTTCTAGAATCCATTTCATGCATTATTACACCATTCCAATGTCACATTGCTTTGCATATTACTATTTCTTTTCCAATGTACTGCAATTGCAATAAAAGAATGCAGTAACAGCCATTTCCTACAAACAAAACCATGCAGTATAGTCTGTATGCTTTAAACCTCTGTGTATAAAACACAACACTGAATTTTGACTCTAAGGTGCTTTATTTAGCTTGTTTGTTTTCTGTAATGTCTGTTAATTAAGACAGATGTTAACTAGATGGCACTGTGTACTTGAAGGACTGAGCACAAACATTTGCTGCCTTCTTAATGCCCGAGTCCTGCATTCCTTCAGCTCACATCGTCACAACAGGACTGCCAGGTGAGCTGACTGTCACTCCAGCCCAGGCTAATAGATTCTCCAGTGACTTTTGGTACAGCTTATGCCATGATATTAAAACTCTGCACCTCAGAAATGACACAACACACGTAGTTGAGACCTGTCAGCTCCAGGTAATCAGATGCTGCTTGGTTTCAGAAGCAGATGCAGACGAGACTGGTAATAAAAATATGCAAATCACAATGGTCCCTTGTCAGCACCACTGTTCCTACCTCTAATGGCCCTCGCAGAAAGTCTGTTTGCTCAGCTCCTACTTCCAGTGCTACATCGACAGAAGCAAAGGGGCGGCTGGCCATCTGCTGTCGCTCCCGCATAAGTTGCTGATGAGGAAAAAATGATGTTTTAACAAAACATTAAAAAATGCACCAGATATCAGTCGGCCCTACTATACCTCCCATTAAAACATAAGAATGCAAATAGCATGCACACGGTCATATTTGTGATAGCAAAGTGAGAAAGTTATACTAAATCATAATCATCATCTATATTTACTTGAGAAACGAGCACAGAAGGTTGTGATGCCTACAAATGGCCTGTTAGCTTCAGCTCTGACAAAATCTCCAAATGAAAGCTTTCCTAACTGACTGTTCTCTCTAAAAAACTCCGCTATTTGTGTAAGTTGCAAGCAAATATAGGAAATGGTTGGTAAAAATAGTTGAAGTTTAATTCCACTGATAATGCATGCATTAGAACACCTGCCAAAACCAAGTCCACTTGGCCTTCAAATTTTCATATTTCACAAGTAAGCCAGATGGAGTTAATAGCAACAGGACTCAATTTTATGCAGTATCTTTTTTACAGTTGCTTTCATATGAAGAATAATGTGTCAGGATCAGGAACTCTGCACCAGTATATTAGAACACACTCAGCTACGCTCACAGAGCCTGTACAATCCATTCCAATCATACCAGTGTGCACAGAAGTCCCAAGCAAAACCACAAAGTTAACTCATATTTCTTCCTCAGTCTGTAATTATAATGCTTATTAAACCATGATGAATAAAAATGATGACCAGCACTGGATATTACAGATCTTACTTCACTGGTTCAGTGCAGCTAATGAAAGCATTATTAAATATTTAAGGTGAATGAGTCGTGCAATTCAAGAAGTGTGTTGTTCCTTCAGCTGAACAGGATGTCACAGCATCTCGAAGAGACAAAACGCTTGCAAAAATGATTTATTAGAAAAGATCTGTTTCATTTTCTTAACTTTTTTCTCCCTGTTATCTCTGGAAAGCTTAAAACATTAGAAAGTGGTGCCTGAATGTAAATGACACTAGCACTGTGACATACTGTTCATAAAAGCCTTTGAAATAATAAAAGGTATGCAAGCAAATATTTGCTGGCAGCTTAATAATAAACACTTCTGATTTAAGGTCTATTGCAAAGCAACAAACTCATTTCGTAATGCTTCTTATGCATTTTGCCTTGACTTGCATTTTAAGGTTGTCTACAGAAATTTAAAGACGCACTTGTAACGTTAAAATCAAAACAGAACAGTTGTCTCTCAGTGCCCAGCCAGTACCTTCCCAAGGCCTGGATTTAATAGCCTTGCAGTGTGTTTGTCAGCAAGCACCTGCACAAATGGGCTCCCAGTATATCACACCAAGAGGGCAATCAATATGTCTGTGGGCAAAACAGCATGTTTTATATTGAGAATAAATAAAAAGCCAAGTATGAATATCCAGATGGTTAAGAATTATATTTTTAACCCTTTACTCCAACATGAAACTGGTGTTTTCTGTCTAGGATTTACATCAGCATTGCTTTTCATCAATACAATTTACTAATACAATTTATTAATAGATTTTACAGCCAGAAAAATCTACTATGACCCTCTATTCCTACCAACAACTTAGCAAAGACCACAAAAACTTAAAGCATAAAATACTGAGTCACTACATCCTAAAATTACTACATCCAGCTCCTTCTCCTCCTAAAATAACAAAAGTTAAAAGAAAACACTGTTATTAGAGCAGTCCTGCCACATGGAACTCATTACAGTATTCTAAGTCTGCAGAGCTACTGGCAAGTGCTTACTTTTTAATGGGCAACCAAACGCTGCTTTAAACAAATAGAATCGCTTGGGGAAAATACTTAAATGAGCAGAACAACCTATGCTCCAAATGCACATACTATTACTTAAAAGATTTATTTAATGCAGATTATAAAGAAATGTATATTTGATATGTTTTCTGGTTTTTAAGGCCAGTAGCTTTCTCCCCCCTCTACTCCTGGCCAGGCATTCAGTAAAACCTTTTCATTCACAAGACAGTCGCTGTAATTTTGATAGTCTGCCGTTTGAAAAGAGTACTACAAAGATTCTTAATTAGCTCTGTAAGCAAGAATGAAAACTTTAAAATGTTCAGTTGCCCATAAAGCGCTGCTGAATTTGGCAGCTGAGCACTGGCACATCAAAGATAAGTGCTCTACTCAAAACGCTGCTGCTTTCCCTTCAGCACTTGAAAGCTCCCTGTAAGGTCCAGGACAGGAAAAATAAGATGCAAGGAAGAGAAACACAGGAAGATATGACGATGTTTAAAATCAGTTTTGTGGCTGGAAAAGGGCCCTGCCTCCCACCATCTGCAACTGTCCATGTACCAATATTGGGACAAAGTTCTAGAACTTCCAGTTATGGAATTCCTGCAACTCACCCAATAGGGCAAGAAACGTGGAAACTCTCTGAACATGGATGTTACGAGAAGAGTGAAAAAGCTCTTCCTTAGCTGCTTCTTAGCAGTGAAAGAGATCAAAAAAAACCCCAAGACCCCACACAGATTTCATCATAACTGAGGCAGAATAAACATGAGATAGCAGTAAGTGAAATTACAGTGCTATTACTTTTATATAGTCATGTCCAAAAAAGTTACTGAATTTAAAAATCACAGGAAAAAACCAAAAAAACCCCACACTTCTCCAGTAATTAGGAATATTCACTCGGAGACCTCAGATAAACAGACAGTATTAACATGTAATATTTGAATATTTTATCACAGATTTAATCTATGACTGCCAGAATGCAGGCACATTTCTAAATATTCACTTAAAAGTATGGGAAATTAAAAACATCATTTTCTCAGCATAGGGCTGAGAAATTCAAGGAGCATTTATTTGACTGAGCAGACAACCAATTTCAAGTTCCACCATAATTTTAAATCTCATTAAGTACAAGATTATTGACAAGATTAACTTTTTTTAGACAACTCTATTATTTTGCAGCAATTCCAAGGTATTAATTTATATCCTATTAAAGAGTTTTTCATGTAAAGTATAGAATTATGGCTGTCTTCAGTGAAGAACAGTAAGATGCTAGGACACCATAAATTAGGTCAATTTCTCACTCAACACCCATATAATTTGAAAACATTTCTTAAAAACCCAACTGTTTTGGTATAATTATTTCCCTATCATGGAAATACACATTTCAACTGATTCTGCATGAACATGTAGACATCTTAACCCGTAGATTATGGTAATTTTGAGTTTTGGTGTCCTAGTCAAATAAGTATTTTGAAATAGGACCAGCTTTCCCATCTAGAAGTGTAGCACAAGAAAGTATTTGCCTGGGAATGCAATTCAATTTTACCATTGATCAAAAAAAATTCTCATGGGGGATACTACTCCTCTGATCAATGCACTTTGGAGTAAATTAAAATGTTCCATGGCATCTTGTATAAGCTATTATAAGGAAATGTATTAGTTGCAAAGTTCTTATTTAAGTAGAAATGTTTTGATTTTTTTCCTCTTGGTTGATAACATCGCTTTCAAAATATTTTAATGTCTATATTGTATTCATGTACAATAAAACACTCAAAGCAAAATTCATATTACAGTGAGTTAACATTAACAGAATACAATATTTCAGCAATCTCAGGCTGACACGTTTCAAATCTTTTGTATTTGAGGAAATGTTACCATTTTGCTTCTTTTTCTTTTCTTTTTTTAAGACTTGTTCTCTCGTGTGGAATTGGACACTGTTCTTCTGACTAGCACTGCTTTTCTGTGCTCTTCACCTTCCAGCATAACTGCCCTGAAAAAGCCCTAATTGGAAAAAAAAATCTAATAAAGTGCATGAGGCGTTAGGAACTGGGCCAGGTGTGCTCTCTCTTTGTTATCCAGCGGCAGACATTCTTGAGAGACTGATAGATTAGGGGAGCTGAAAAGGATTGAGGCCATTTCAGTGCCACAATAGGATGAACAGAGCAATCCTTTCAAAGATCCTCCTCCTGCTGTTTGGCACCTCTAATGGGCTCCTGGAGCAACCAAAGGTACCTGCAGTGTCCCATGAAGTGTGCCCTGACCAGCAATTGCATGCCCGAGGCCACAGGGCAGCTGGACAGCTGGCGTAGGGGCAAGAGGGGGCAAACACCAGCAAAAATGTTCCGGGGATTTCTGAGTGCCAAACGGAGCCAGGAAGTCTCAATACACCATTCCAGAAATAAGGATATGGGAGTTGAAAAGGTGTCTACTATTTTAACAGCACCAACTGCCTAGGTTTTATAGCTTTTCTTCCCTCACACCTTAGCAGGGTTTGGTTTATTTCCTAGATCACATCACTATCAAAGATGTACCAGGACATCGATGACTTTGTCAAGGTGAGTATGCAAAACCACGAAAATGGTAATTCCGCATCTCTGAAAACTGCTGCCTAGTCCAGTGCTGCACGACCCTCCTAGCGACAGGGATTTTCCAAATGCCTAATTTGAAACTCCTATTCTGCTTACTCATCCCGCAGCTCTGACTTGTCTGCAGTTACAACTTGGTCACCTCCTTTCCTGCTTCTGTGCTGTCAGCTGCTGATGGAAGTAACATCCAAAGGCTGCAACAGAAGTGTTAACAATGCCATGCATTAAATCTGAGTTTGATAGGAAAAGTATTTGCAATGAGAAAAAATGTCAAAACCTTGCAGAGAATTTCTGATCACACTGCATTTGACAAGCTCCAAGGCTTAAAAAAATTAAGAACGTATGTAAATGGACAGCCCTGCAAAACCAGAACCTCTCTGAACAATGCAATTCACCCATGCATTGAATATTCTTGAGCTTTCTTACTGCCACATCCAATCAACAAAAGTAACTTACATAGACTTACACAGGTCTGAGTGGATCACAGATATTTTAGAAACACAATTTAATTTTTTTCCCAAATCTTTAAGTTCTCATTTTCAAACTGAATTATACATACTGATATTTCAATAAAGCTCTGATTACTCACTTTAATTTGCACAAGACAAAGCTTGCCTTCTCTGCAAATTTTCTCATTGCTACTATTGGTGTTGAAAATCTCTTCGGATTAAATTGGCTATTTACATGGCTGGAAAGCAGAGCAATTTCTCATTTACATGTTGAATAAACTATTTGACTTGGTTGATTTCCAAATCAGCTGCTTTCACTGGAAAGGCATATCACAGTCATTCAACTTTTTTGGTTGGGTTTTAGGTGAAATAAGCTCACCATTCCATGACTGCATGAGATAGAGTGATTTTAAGAGATGGATAAAAGCTGGCATAGGAAAGCAAGCAGCAGGAATAACCACAGTTATGACAGTAGTCTGACAATCTGGACTCATTCATTCTCTCCATCGTGAACTTCCTAAACAATCATTTCCTTCTGCCTCATTTCCCACCGTGCTAAGTGGAAAGTGCCCCGACACAAGAGTGCGTTCAGGTAGGCAATGAGATATTACAATGATGGACACAGTATCACATGCTATTTGCACTGCAAAATAGAGTCTGGGGAAACTTCCTGAGATACCAGGGCCTATTCCATGTCACTTTCTTTTAAAATTGCCTGAAGAAAAGGTGCTCTCAGGCGTGTGCAAAGGTCTGTCATGGGAAAAAAAAAAAAAAAAAAAATGAGAGGAGTTATACTTTTTGTCCTAGCTTTATACTGAATAAAATGAAGGGTTATTTAAACTAGACATAGTCCAGCAAACAACAGCTAAGACATACTTAAAATACAGTGTACACATCCCAAAAACATAACAGTTCCAAAAGGTCAAGTTTTTATGTATCCCTTTTGGAAACCAAATACCAGTCGTCTGCAATTTCCCTTGAACAAATCAAAAATGAGAAAAAAAGATGAGCCCTGAAAAGGTCATTTTGTTGCTAGATCCAAGGAACAGATATTTAATGTAGTGCACATTAGCAAGCAAAGAGCAAAATGCGAATCTACAGTGACTTCCGGTTTTGGAACTTTTTGATACTGGAATAGATTTCCTATCTCTAAAACACTGAAAGTGGCTCCCTGGGAGATGCTCATTTGCCAGTAGTTTATGGGGGATCATGTTACAATGAGGTTGTGTTTGATCCTCCATATCTTTTTCCCTAAAGATATTTTGGCACGGGGAGATTTTTTGGGGGTGCTAAGAATCAATAATGAACTCAAAATTCAATTTACTGCTTTAAAATTCAAGATCTAAACAAGACCTAATCCTATTATCTCTTTCACTTGGATCACTACAAATCCACGTTGCACATTTACACAAATCTGTAACCATGAACATTTTAAAGATTCCTAAAGATGTACTTAAGTCTTTCTGTAGGCCTTGCTAACCCCAGAATTCTGCTTTTAGCCCTAAGTGAGTGGGTTTAAAAAAATCCTTTCAGCAAACTGTTGAGTATTTTGCTGTTAGCTAGCAGAGCCATTTTCAGTTGACAGAAAATTTCTAAAAATGCTTGTTCTGCAAAATAACTCTGTGTACAGAGAAAAGAGCCAGATCAACTAATTATAGATATTGAAATGTTTCCACAGAAGACACTCTGTATTTGCCTAAGGGCAGTTATTTATAAGTGAATATATTAAGAGATGTCTTAAAATTATTTCAGAATAAGAAAGAGAGATTCAAGTATTGTATGGTGAAAACTACTCCTTGGAACTCGTTCATCTACAATGGTGCCACACAAATAGTGCTTTCAAAATGTTTTCTAAATAACTACTTGAATACAGAACTACCATTTTTATAAGTGAAATAGTCACAGTGTGAAACTTCCTTACAAGAACAAAATCTCAGCCTTTCCTACCAACACTGAGCTACGGCCTTTTGACATGAGGCACCGTGAATATTAACTATTATTACCATAACTATGATAAACCAGCTTTAGTTACTTATCTTAAGCAACAGATGTCAAGCTGGTAGTTCCCAGCTCTTCCTGAAGTAACTCAAATTGCTTTAAAGACAGTAAACATGGTCTGATAAAGGAAACTGGGTTTAAGGGGTATCCCATGAGATCAGTTTGTCCACCCCCGTGCCTTGGTCCTACACACGGGCAGTGTGATCATGTTTCTTCTGGCAGATGTGTTTTTCAGAAAGGCCACAGTGGTGGAGGTTCCACAGTCCCTCCAGAAGTCCAGAGCACCTGGTGATCCCTACCCTGGAAATTTAAAATCTAAGTTAAATCTCCGTGCTGAAATTTAAGCCAATTGTTTCTTGTACTGTCTGCAGCGGAGACCATTCTCTGTCCACAAGTGAGGAGAAATCTCCCCCAAAACTCTTGTGTGCTTTACAGGAGTTCTTTATAAATCTGAAGTTTCCCTTCAACCTTCTCAACTATAAACAAATGTGGGTATGTAAACGTTATCTCAGCACTCCTGCTCCCTTCTGCCTCTTAAATCAACACCTGAATCAGATCCCAGCAGAAGCCCACTCGAGGCACCTTTCCCTTATTACAATGAACAACTTAAAACCAGCAACTCCAAGAATACACATTGACATTCACTTCCTATCTGTCTAAAGGTCTGTTCATCTGTTGGATCAAGAAATTGGGTTTGGCTTGACATGATTTGTGCTTGAAAAGACAACTAGATGCCTCTCACATCTTTGCTTTTTTATACATTCCTATAGATCATGTAAAAATTGTTTATCCCAATAGTTTCCTAAGAATTAATGATAAATTGACTGCTGCCTAATTGCCCAGCCCTTCCTTTGCCCTCTTGTTTTCTAAGATAGGAATCACTTCTCATACTGAAATCTCAGAATCCTGACAGACTCTGGGATCACATATGTGCTTAGCCAATTCTTTAAATACTCTAAAATAAATTTAATCAGGTTTTGAAATCTGAAAATATTCAGCAAGTATTCTCCTACCTATTTTTCTACTCTACTGCTTGATATTGTACCCCATTTTCACTGTAGGTACTTAAGAACTTTTTAAAGAGGCCCCAGCTAAAGCATTTTTTAAAACAGACTCTTTCCTAGCACAGAGAAAGTCAGAAAAAAACAGTGTACATACTATTATTCTAAAGAGAAGCTAAAGTGCAGGACAAGTACATTTTAATTTGCAAATATAAATGCATTTTTTAACCTACAAGATGAAAAAAGGGGTAGACACTGGATTTGCTTATGTGAACTGACATGAAAAGTTGCAGTCCAACTTATAATGACTGAATTGGAACGATGCCAATTTATAAAAAGCTGAAGTTTCTGAAATGTACCTGGACCCCAGGCCCCAATAGTGACTTCAGGTGATCAAAATCTTCAGATTTTTTTCCCAGATGACATTGAATTCAAGGCTTATATTTATTCTTCTTCTTTTAAAAAATTAAATTGTAACATATAAAAATTATAAAATAACAGAAATAGTAATACTGAGCAGGCAAACTGGGATGTACTCCAACAGAGGTGAAGTTTGCCTTTATTATTACCTCTAATTCTTTAAAACAATCTATTATTTGAGATTACTGGTGCACTGATGAAGTGACAATGTAAATTAAACTTTTTAAGTGCGGCACCTGACTGACAATCATACAACTGTTCCAAAGGGATCCTTCAGAAGCTCCTTAAAGCACAAATGATATTACCATAAAGGAAGTAAAACTGGTCATGTACCATGATTGACTGATGCCTTTAAATGCTTTCAAACTTTAATCCTTGGAGTATTAAGTCGAGTAATCACTGTCACTGGTTTGCAAAGGGGACCAAAAAGAGGTACATTTTCCAGTATTCCTGCCTGTTTCAGGATGGGAATGCCCTGACCCACACGAATCCTCAGTGTAAGGAGCTGAATAGCCTTGCTATTACAAGCTGAATGGTCCTGCTACACTACCTGGTGCTGCTGTCTCGCGTGAGTGAAGGTCTTCTGTACAAGCCTTACAAATTTTGACCCTGTGTTACACGGTTACCAACTCCTTTTTCATTAAAAATGAGCCTCATTTTTAGCTCAACTGCTGCGTCCAGTAGAAGCTTTGGTACCCAGTATTTTTCACATCAATCATCCAGTTACAAATAATTAGTAAAGACATAGTTTTAACTTCTATTCAGGATCAGAAACAAGGTCTGGTAACTCAGGATGTACAGAAATTCCTTGTAACAAATCCCATCCAACTGGTATTTTTCGGAGAGAAGGGGCTTGGCTAATCAACATAAAACTAGGATACTAATCTGAAATCTGGGTGCTAGCCAAAGAAATATTCCAAACTTCACAGATTTGCTCGCCATACGAGGTACATTCAGGTCAGCAAGAATTTGGCACACATTGCTGGTAGGAATGGCATGTGGGCACAGCCAGCTCGTGTTGTGCAGGGGAGCAAGAGGCTCTGAAACAGATGCAGTTCTGCTGTCTGATCAAAGTAATAATGTGAATTAAAGCAGCTCTCCTTTGCTCACGTTGGTTCTGTTTGAAAAAAAAACTGATTTAGCAGAGGTGAGATGCTATACTTTTAATGGAGGTTGCTCAAGAATACTTGAGCAGTAAGTTGATGAAAAAGCTTTCCACTCCTGCTAGATAGAGAACGAAGAAATCAAGGCCACTGAGCACCCCTTACCTTTGAAAGAAACCAAGGAACCAAGACAGTTTGCTCTGAGTTCAAATATCTTGAAGAAGAAAGTACAAAAATCAAGAAACTGCTGATAGCAGAAAGTCTGAAACTTGCAACATTTCTATGGAGAATTATTTTAGGAGTTGAATTGCTACCTAGCAAGCAACAGGGACGAGAACTTGTCTAATCTAAAATATTACAGCTGTGTCACAATTTCAGAAACAGAGGGTTTTCAAGCATTAAATACCCCAAAAAGTTTAAAATTCAGTCCTGAAGTAAGAAGCATAACACTAATTCCAAGACACTACCTTGGCAGTATCTGTAGCAGCAGAAGTCAGTTTGCTATTCTATTAATCTTAATAATTTTGTGCCCATACCAGCTGCAAACAAGGAAATCTGACTTTCCCAGTAGTGTTCCTACAAGGGATTGCAGCAGTCTGTGTGTGTGCACATGCTACAGATTAGAAAGAAATCCTGTGAAGAAGTTAATCCCTCACTACTGCTACACTGAGACTTTCAATATAAAAGTGATAGAGTGTAAATCAAAGCACCGTGGCATTTTGAGCTCCAGTCAGACTGTTTCAAGAGGGAGAAGTGGGACGATTTAGAGTTCATCAATTATATCACATCAAATTAGCCTCTATCACAGGCTTGGCTCGACAGCTTTCATCTATTTTAATTTACAGCAGAGAGGACAGCCAAGTACAGGATTGTGGCAATGACACAGTCAGAGGGAAGCACGGCATTTTTGTGTCACAGGAATGGAAGCCTTGTCTGAGCAGCCACTTCAGCTGGGTCAAACACTCCAGCCACGTTTGGTTCCTTTCATTTGCTTTGATCCAACAACCCGCATCCTCATTTAAGGAAGCAATGTGCTAAACATATTTTCAGCAGTTCTGCAGTCACTCAGGTACACATCCACCTTACACAGTGATTTACCTTTGCAGTTAAATCCCTAAAATAGATGAGTAGACCAGTGGAATGCTATTGTAACTGTATGTGGTTAGGACACAGGTTACCTATCTTAAAGTAAAATCACTATCAGTAAATTGTTCGAATTTGCCTTCCAACCGACAGACTTTAAATTTGAGTTTGCCATGGTTATTTGAAGACAGTGACAGTGCCATAACTTAGACCACAGTGAAGCCCAGGAAAGCACTGAAGGCCCTTACACAGATATAACTTCACAAAACATTTTATATTAAGAATTCATCCCTTCGCTATGGATGTGATCACAAGCACTGTGCATCATTTAAATTGCTGTTTAGAGGCTTACATGGATTCAAATAGAAAATGGGCCTCGTGTTAGCACTCTGCATAGTGGGGAATTTGCTCAAAAGGGATGAAAAGCCAGCTTTACTGTTTCTACCCACAGTAAATCCTAAGCAAGAAACAAAAAGAACAAAAAGGCAGTTTTCCACACAGCATCCAGTTTCCCTCTTCTCCTAAAACCCTTCCATTTTTTAAACACAGGCAAATGAAAGGGATTTTAAAAATGCATATATTGCAATGATTACTTCACCAGAATGAGCAAGGACTTCCAAAAGTATATTTCCATGCAGTCTCTGTGCACGTTGGAATTACGTGCATATCGCTTTTACCTGCTTTTCCTCTAATATGGCCCATTTCCAAATTAAACACTGCAAGCTTAGGCAAGTCAAGGTCATTTTTCCCATCCCTTTTACTTCCTCCCAAGCCTGACTTTGCTGGTAGGATTTTAAGTAGTGAACTACTAACAGGATTTTTATAGCAGTCTTAAAAGGGTTTATCTTAATAATGGTATCAGATTAAAATGCTTAGGGACAAATAAATTATCAGAATTTCTCACTGCTAGTTTTTAGAAACCCTCACGTGATATTAGGAGTGATTAGTTCGAGCAAAAACTTAAGAGACAGTATTATCTTTTACCTGGAATCTTAATTGGTTCCTTCTTTTCATATGCAGTCTTATACAGTTTGTATAAAGAGCAAATGAATACTACACAATATATTCATGACTTTCTTCTTACAAAACTGAAAATTGAAAGCATCAGACATTTTCATATTCTGCCACAACGTGTCCCATTCTCCACAGGAATCTTTTACCTGCATTAGAGAGAGCTCTAAATTTCTCAACAATGTGGACTTGTTTTCTGCTATTGTTTCCAGCTGGATTGGTTTAAAGTGTCAAGGAACCTGCTATGTGTTAATGGGGTTCTTTTATATGGGCATCTGCTAAATGCTTTCAAATCTACACCACCACAATGTGTGAGACAGCTGGAATTTCATTAATTGAAATTTATTTACCAAGAAAAAAAGCCAATAACATCCTTAATTGGGAGACAAAAGAAAACAAAGATATTATCTATGAGTCGAAGGTGCCACACATCTCAATGATTTTCCTCAACAGACCTATATTTATCACAGTGCATGCAAAGCAAGGGCTTGCCCTCAGGAGCTCCTTAAAAAGAGCATGACAATGATGATTGGGCTAATTAACTTTCCCTACATATTTAGAGTTGAGGGAAATATTCTAAAATGCAATGCTCAAACCCTTCAAAATGAGTTTTGATTTTCTTACTTGAGGCTGTGGTGGTTGATTGATTATCAACACGGAAAAAGATATTTCTTGATTGCATGAACTTTGTCATTTAAATAGATGTATTTTAAAAAGACAGGTGAATTAAAGGTGATATTCACCTCTGCAGAGATACATTTATATTCTGCCTCCCATCAAACTGGGGACCAAGCAAACCTTCTCTATTTTCATCTGGCTAAGGATCCCACTCAACATTAGCTCTAGCACAGGTTCAAAAATGCCAAATGACAGCAGGGAAGCCTAGGACAGTGCAGAGGAGGCAGCTCCTTTCTGTGAAGCAAAGATCAGACTGCTGCCAGTGAAGGTGAGCTGAAAGACCACAAATGTGTGAAGTACAAGAGCAGCGGTGGGATGTGAGGACCTGAAAGGATTCTCTGATCCTTCCCCTGCCACACATAAATGGGGTGGACTACAGAAGTCATTAAAGGTACTACAGGAAAAACTTCTGGATAATGCCCCCATTGCAGTTTCCCCGCACTTGTGGAGAACTTTCTCCACCGCCGTTCAATGCTTTTGGCACTGCTTGAGACAAACTATCCAGATTTGGCACTGGGAATGGAGTACTCTGCTAATAGGTCCCAAACTCTCAGCTAAGACCATCAGGAGAACAGAAGAATGTTTTCCCTCACCAGGTTAGGAGCGTTTTGCAGCTTCTCAGGCACTAGGAAATCTCTCTGATTGCTCAGTGTAGCCATTCCTTATGCCCAAACCACACACTGGTGTGGGAAACCCCATTTGGAATTAGAGACAAACAGCTTGGCAGTGCTGGGATATGGGTCTGAAAGAGCAGCATCAGCTGTGATTTTTCTTGTGTGCAACTTCAACATTTGTATTAGGACAAGGCAGCATGAAAATGCAGCAGCAAAGACCCCTTGATGATACACAAAGCGAGACTGAACAGTCCCACTCAGTGGATTATTAAACTGAGCACTTCTGAATTAAAAATACACACAGCCACAGCTTACTCCAACCATATTATGTCCTATATGGCTGTCTTTCAGGAGCTACTTTTACCTGGGTAAGTAGCTCCAAAAAGATCCCTACAAATAATTTGGATACTTTTGGCGATTGATTACATTAACTTTTTTCAAACTTCGACCTGGTTAAAAATGCACAGAATCATATTATCCCCACAGGTAATTTCTTTAATATTTCATGAATGCTCAGAGGAAGTAGAAAAAAATTTAATATTTGTGTTTTCTGACAATATCTATATTTAGCATGATGTTACAATTGCCAATATCCATGATTCAAATACAAAAATTCACTCTATATAAGAACTCCAAAGTGGCTGTTTGACATTTACTGCTTTGTCCGTGCTCAAACACAAAAGGTGGGCAAACAACACTAATAAATTTGGTTTCATACAGGGATACCCATGCACCTACAAAATATTGATTGTAAGAATACAGCCTTATTAGAAAACAAAAATGAATAATTTTGAAAGAGGATTTGAACATTTGCTTTGTTTTCTAATTTATCAGCATTTGGATTCCCTTCTGTTTGAATTCTGATGAATGAGTCTTATGATTTCAACAGTAAAAGTTTGCTTGCAGTTATATTTCACTGGCCTTTAAAATAACATGCTTTCATTCCTGTCCTACAGGCAAAAGTCATTTCTGAGTTTCTCAGTCTTTGATGGAGGGAAATTTTGACCTAATTTTCTGCAACTTTGAAGGCAAAAGATGTCAACAACTCTTAAACATAATTTTTTACGTGTGAGTGCACCAAAAGGTGCTTCAATAAAAATCAATAAATTAAATTGTGCTTTATCAAATTATTCTCTCTGCAAGTAGAACCAGTCACATCCAAAAATCCTCCCTTTGGCTGTACCACATTTTAGATACACAGTGAATATACCAATTAAAACAATTTGAGATTATTTATGCTTTTGTATATCATATCAGTTGGTACCAGAGTCCTCATGGGCTTCTTTCTGATAAATGAAAATTCCTAAAATATACGCCCTAAGTTGTCTTCTTGTCTGTCATATCTCTTCCTATGCTGGAAATAAAATAGGTCTCTTTTTGAGAACCCAGTATTTCTGACAATCAGTCTACACAAGCTCCAGCATGGATTTAAAAATATGGTTTTATTTGAAAAACTCTGGCTTGTTTGATTACAAAAGTACAGGTTATATGGTTTAGTACTCAGAAGTGAATGGCTTGTACCTGAATTAGTCCAGAGAAAAGAGAAAGAAAGTCATTGGAATTCACAGATGCTGGAGCGCAGCTTGAGCTCCTTACTCCTCTTCGTTTATATTCAATGAATCAAGGCTTACTGCAGCTGAGTATCTCAATTATTATTATTAAGTTTTAAGTCCCTGCATTCCAACCACTTTCACACACAGCAGAGATCAGGGCCTTCCCTAATCAGGTCCAGCCCAGTTTTCAGAAAACATGAAACCAAGTGTGAGCCACACCGAGAATAAGAGTTGACACCACTCAAACTGACAAGGTCCAAGTTACGCTGAACCAGAATGGCATTCCGTACCTTGTCAATCAAAAATTCCAATTTTTAAGTTCTCATTTAATGATAAATTCTGATTTGTTTTTCTGATACGTTTAAAGTTCTGTTTCTGAAAATATTTTTGCCTTCAGTCATGCACAGACAACATGGAGACACATAGATTTTATTCTACAGTTTGATTCCCTTTCTCTTGAGCATTAACACAACAGAATATTTAACTGGTTAGAGGGATTTGCATAAAGGAACAATCTACAATATTTAGAAGTGGGTAAAAACCAGTTAAATCTCATGGAATAAAACCTCTGCCTTTACGTTTTCACCCACTGTCCACATTGTGTACCTAAATAGTTTTGTTTGGAATGACTAGAATATTACATAAATTCTTTGTATTCAATCCAAAGTACAATGTGTATTGAATGCAGTTATTTGAGCAGCCACACCAGCACTTGTAACAATTACACCAGCATTTACTGCAACCACAAGTAGGCAAGGATGGCAGGATATTTGCATTATTCTTTCCCAGGGAGTGCAGTGGTTGTTTCGAACACTGAGCTAGGTCTAACATACAAAATGTGACTTTTTTTAGCAAGTCAAAGTAAGTCTTACACAGAATGTATGCAATTTGCACACACAGAGGCATCCCAAATTTCATGTATTCTGTTTAATTCCAATGCATGTTAGGCTTTCCCAGCCTAGTGAACAGGACTTTTTAATACAGCTGGAAAGTCAACTGAAGGATTATGTTGGCTACAGAATGCTGGGCAAGCCAAGAGACCTGTAAGCCACCTTCCTCTTCTGAAAAAAGTGTCAAAATACACAACACAGAGCTACCTGGAATTACAGCACCTTGTGAACATTTCAGAGATCAATGTTCACCTGGCCCAAACCAAAATAATTCCATTTTTCACCCACTCATTGGAAAATTTCCCTGAAATATCTCATTTCTCATACGAAGCTGACATTTAGAAAAAGTAATATATTTGAAAAGAAAAATATGCTATTTAGCTTTAGTAACAAATAGTGAGAAACATTTATTGAAGGGATCACTGCCATCACTTCAAGGATTTTACTCATGCTGTACATAGTTTGAAGTCATTCAGAAATGTTTCTGATCCTCATGGGCATCAAAGATTTACAGGAATTGTTATGCAGAAAATAAAACTGAATTTTGTGAAGTAAGACACAACCATGACGAGAGATGACACACAGTTTACTGAATTTACTCTGGGATTTTTTTTTTTGCTAATCTTGTATTTCCAGATAATGCTGTGGCCCTTTAACACACAAACTGCAGATTGGTAGCTGTGACTCAGCTGCACAAAGCAGCTCTTTTATTTTGCTCTCCTGGGGCACTCCTTGTCCAGAAGCAAACTCATTTCACGTCACCTCAGCTGCCACTGGCAAGCTCACCAGCAGTGCAGAAGAATCAAGCTGTGATGTGTCATGAAGCAAAAATAGAGGCTGGACCTGCAGTTTACTGCATGCAGAAAGGACTTCTAGCACCACTTTAGCTGCACATAAATAACATTTACATTTCAAAGTGTAAACCTCTATCTACAAACCTAACGTGGGCCACCCATTTCAGCTTTATTTCTCAAAGTAAATTATTTGTTTAAGAGAAATGCCACCACAGATGGTACTATATATATATACACACACACACACGTGGCTCCATACAGCATGCTTTTCAACAGTTTCATACAATTTCTGGTTAAAGGTCCAATTTTAAGCCACATTACCAAACTAACCTGCACACCAAGTTGTCGTGAACTCCTCAAACACGTGGGCCTTACTAGTGGGCATATTGCGATTTCTGCTAAAAAACCCCAAGGCTATGATGCAAAACTTTGCAGACATCCACCAGACTTAGGATATGTGAAAGCCTCCTTACATATCTGCTTTTCCACAGAGCAGGTTTTGGAGGGCTGTGCTTTAGCCTGGCACTGCAGACAATTGTACCAGAGCACAAATACAGAGCGTGGCTGCTGTGTTTCCTAATGCAAAATGACGTGGGTACATTATTTGCCACATCAGGAAAAGCTGAAACCATGCCCCTAAGGCAGAACATCCTGAGCCATAATTATTCAATTACCATGTTTAAGATCATCCACTGTTGTGTGAGCACTGTGAAAATGAGGCATAATGAAGTGGGTTACACCAGGTCTGACATTTCACCCTTCTGTCTGATCATGCTCACTTTAGGGATTTAGCTCAGTTCTGTGAGGTTTATTTTTTTTCTCTATTTTAATATTAAACCAGAAAACATCTATGCTCACATGCTATGGAAATGTTTCATGCTATGTTGAAAAAAAAAAAAATTACAATCTATCCAAAAGAACACACTTATAATATTTTTAAAAATTTCAAACCTGGGGAGCTACAGAAATAGAATAATTATTAATTCATTATTATCAATGAAAACTGCACATACTGATCTGTACAATATTGTACATTTTTATTAAAATGCACTACTGTGAATACAATCATTGGGGAATGCTATGAAGAAGAGAAATTATTGAAAAATTAATTTAAAAAAACCCAACACAACAAGAAAGAGATTATAACCACAAGAATATTTCTGCAAAACAAAAGCAATAACAAATAAAAAAAATCAATGGAA
The DNA here is from genome assembly GCA_013397935.1 of Dasyornis broadbenti. Classification (NCBI taxonomy): domain Eukaryota; kingdom Metazoa; phylum Chordata; class Aves; order Passeriformes; family Dasyornithidae; genus Dasyornis; species Dasyornis broadbenti. The sequence goes on along the minus strand of VZRN01001092.1, from coordinate 747,062 downwards.
AATGTTTACAAGGTTATTCCTCAGCTGCCCAGCTCTATAACAGACGATTTAAAACATATTTAATATTGCATGTAACATAATCCATAGGTAGCAAGACCTCAGGTAATGCCCCTGACAGAGCAGCCTGCAGCAAGGAGCCATTCCCACCCTGGAGCAGCCCCAGGGAGCTCAGGGGGCAGAAGCCCTTCCCTCTGTCCCTTCCATGCAGAAAATAAAGGAATTTGGGCGTCTGCCATGATGGCTCCTCCCCCTCTCGCTCAGAAAGGGCAGATTTAGGATGGTTTTGCTCTTTCCTTCACAAATGGTGGTGGAACACCTCTTTGTGCACCCCTTCACACCTCCAGCTCCTGACAGTGCCCTCACAGGCACGATGCAGAGGCAGCAGTGGTAGAGTCATGGAATCACAGAATATCCCGAGTTGGGAGAGACCCACAAGGATCATCAAGTCCAGCTCCTGACCCTGCAGAGGACAGCCCCAAGAATCCCTCCATGTGCTTGTTTTCCAAATGCTCCTCAAACTGTGGCAGCCCTGGGGCTGTGACCACTGCCCTGGGGACCCTGTTCCAGTGCTCTGCCGAGCCCTGGGTAAAGAACTTTTTCCTGATATCCAACCTAAAAATTCCCAGACACAGCCTTTATGGATTTACAAGGAATCCAAGCTGTGCACTCAGTGGTGGTGGTACACGATTTGGATTGGTTCAGCAATTACTCCCTCAGTTTAGGAATAGAGACAACAAGAGCATCCTTTGTTTGATCCCACTTGGGAGCTGCCTGTTGGACCATGCTAGTAGTGTACTCAGAACAAAAAAAAAAAAAAAAAAAATAGAATTTAGTCACCTTCATAAGAATGGCTTGATAAGCAAAATTAGAAAAGCTGAAATTTCCCATTCTTCTCCTGCAACTTTGAGAAAATACCTACATTTATGAAAAAAAAAAAATCACAAAAATATTTTCTTCTTCATGGAAAATGCTCAAACAGGAAATAAAAAACCTGAAAACACGGAATGACAAGCTTTACCCAGGATCCATATACAGGCTGTACCACAGCCTGTATTACTCAATACACACAGATAAACACACACACAGCACTAACTCTTCAGAGAAAACAAGGTTTTAAGAAATTTAATCTGGTTTCTTCCTAGGTGTGGGGCAAAAACTATGTGGATTTTAATAGAATGCTGAGATAAATTACGACTAAAATAAATACGTGTACAAGTAGATGTCTCTATATTAACGCAGCACATGAAGTGAAAAGCCAAAAAACGGGGCTAAAAAGCAATTTAGGTGAAGAACAAAGACCTCAGGTATTAATTTACTGCTGCAGATATGAACTCTAACTGGCACAAGCACAGAAGAATTCCTATGCAAACAGGGAAGACGAGCTAGTCCTACTTTCCCTGCATACATTCAATAAAAGGCAAACATAATATCCTGGGATGAGTGAAAACCTCCTCACTGATTTTTATAGCAAATGCTTTAAAAAACTACAAGCATTTAAAATCCAGCACTCACGGTACAGAGAAGCCAACTGGGACATGTTCTTAAACGTGACACGATCCTTGCCTCTGACATTATCCTGTGAAACATTTATTCAGGGTCCGTGGCTTTTGAGAACAGCTCAGCATACTACTGCTGTTCTTCAATTTACTCTGCACGTTTTTGATCTGCCTGCTGATTATCTCTGAGCCAGTGGTTCAGAATCGGAGTTTTCCCATCCTGTGTATTACCACCAGCAAATTCCTAATGGAGAGAGCGCCCAGTGGATGATCCCACCTTCTGACAGCATCCTGAGTGTTTCTAGCAGGACCGAGGCTGCTACAGCAACACAACAAATAAAGGTTTATGTGTCAGAATTCACTGCTTGCAGGGATGGAAAAATGACACTGTTTTTATAGGCAACAAAGAAATAAGAATCTTCTGATAGCCAACAGTGCTTTTAGACACAGAATGAAACACTGTGCACATGTGCTTATCAAGGGACTGGGCTGTATCAAGCATTAGCAAGCAAAAGAGATGCAGTCAGATTGAAGGCCTCCTTATTTCAGGCCATGTTACATAAAAGCAGGGGACTGCTTCAAACCCTGACTTCGAGAAAAACATTAATTTGCATCTGCCTTCGCTTTGGCAATGTGTGTGAACTCTGCCATGAAGAAGGTGAGGATGCCCCCAAGTTATTGAGAAATGAGTTGAAAAGAGAGAAATACCAGAATTACGTTCACATAATGGTGTTGTGTGAAGAACTTTAATAACAGTAACATGGGATGGTGTGTCCTTGTAGCATCCATTTTGTGGGACAATCAATATTTATTTAGACAGATTCTAGAGTAATTTGTGTGAAAGGTAGCAATTCGAAAGAAATCAGAGCAGTGAAGAACAATTAACAATCCACAGAGGCATTCCTCACTCACACATTTGCAAATTAAAAAAACCAAAAAACTGAACATTTATAAAAGTAGCCTAAAAATCAGCATCAGGGCCTCCTACTTTTCAAAAACTAGAGTACTAATATAAAGGCAGGCATCAGAAAAAGGAATAGACTAAGGCTCCAATAACAGGACAGTACTTTTTATTTTGGCAAAGCCAAATGACTACAATTTCTGCTGATCTCCACTGTATATTATCATTTGTTCTTTTTCATTAGCTTTGCCTCAACAGCAGTAGCAGAATGGGAAGCAATGTGTGAAGGCAAGAGAAACACAATTCTAATAAAATGAAAGTAACTTCCATTTCACCTAACACGTCTGTTAACAAAGCCCCTCCTCACGGATGTTGACTGCACATCATCTATTCGCTTTAAAGTCGAATTTAATTATATTATTATTTTTATATACCCTTTATTGCCTAAAAGCCATGAGCCAGGACTTCTCTGCATTAGCTGTTGTACAAACAAAGGAAAAGGGAGTTTATGGTCCAGAGAGTTTATATTATAATTTCTAAATTTTGATGAAGAGTAAAAGATAATCTGAATGAGGCATTCAGGCATTCAAAAAAAAAAGGAAGCCGCTCCTATAACAATTCTCAGTCTGCCTTTAGAAAACACCATTACCAGACACACTGAACATTGTTATAAAGTGACAGTAAAGAGGATGAAAATCTCTTGAGGTATAAATGCCTGAACTACTAGTAATCTCAATGGAATAACATCTATTTATAAGAGAATTCCAATTTACTATCAAAAAAGGTGGTATCAGGATAAAAAGAAATACAGCCAGACAAAACCCACACACACAGACAACAGACTGTAAATTACTAACATCCATTAAACGGAATGCTTTTTTCCTATAACTGCAAAGCTAATTTTACTTCAAACTAAACCAGAAGTAGTAATTACCGTTAGTGCTCAACTGCTATTTTCTGGACCCAAAGTCTCCCTGAAGGTTCTGGGTTGGTAAAACAGAAATATGGTGGTGTCTCTTCTTTTCCAAGAGTAGAAATACTGAATGATTTCCCTTTGCCATCCCAAGATCTTTATTTGCTGCCTTTAAAGGACATCTCTGAACTCAAAACACAATGAGCTATCCCTGTTGCAGTAATTTCCCAAGTTACTAAGAACATACTCAGGTAAAATATATCATCACAAGTTCCACAAACTGGCACACTACATTTATATAATTTCTTGAAAACACTGAAAACATAATGCAGATGTTACTAAACATTAAAACGCAGCATGTAATAGTAGCAATTACCTGAAGGTAATTTTTGTACTGATAGAGCTAAACAAGTATTCATCAATATTGAATTTCAAATATAACACTAAGCTTGGAGTTTAAGTCAATAGTCAGATTCCCAAATGAGTAACAACCACAGGAAGGGATATGCAACTACAGAAACCTTGAGATTTGTGAGATTGTCAAAATTTCAAATTCTGATGAAATACTTTTAAAATTCAGATCCAGTTTCTACTCTTAAATGAAAATATTACTGGTCTAGTTCTGCTCCCTCATGATGGATATCAACGTTTCTTTAAACTCATTAAAATATATCCTCAAGATGAATTACAAGAGAGAGTAACTTGCTTACATGGTCACTATTCCCATTAAGTAATCTTTTGAACAGAAGAGGAAAACATTGTATTTTCAGGAATTAGAAAAGCAATAGCAACTTTTAAAACTATGAAAGATAGAACTGGATCTAGTACAAAAAAATATTATTTTAATAACCGTTTTTTCAGCATGTGCATACTGTAGTTTTGAGATTCATCTTCAAAATTACTTTAAGATTTAATAATTATATGCAGGTGAAAATGAACATGCAGAGGGCTAACGCCACCACTGGGTGATATCATCTGAGTCTATTATTCAGCAGAGCACAGAAATATCAATAAATAATTGTCCTGAAAACTCCCATTTTAATTGCTCTGCACAGCCCTGGAAACTGAGTTTGATGCCTCTAATATTAAGGAACATATCCAATTCCGAAAATGAAGGAAAATGGATCAGGCCGATCATAAAGAAATTATAAGCACTGAGCCAGGGTATGCTAAACCAACTTCAAAACAAATGGGAACAATTTTAGTGTATCCAATGACAACAAAAGAAACACATCACATGGACTTGTGTAGCAGTAAAAGAATATTTATGCTCAGGAGTAAGGTATGGGGAAGATGTTCAAGGTTGGAACTCAAGGCTGGAGTGGACCAGGACAGACATGAGACCTGGGGGAGGCAGCAGGTGGCAAGAAATGCCAGAGCACACCAAAGGTGTTCAGTTTATTCAGATAAGGATCAATATTCTGCCACATTCTAATCCACAGGCGCGATTACAGATAACATTGGGAACACTGGGCTGCCATACACAGACATCTTTTCCAGTGTCCCCTTTGGCACGTTTTTCTCCATCCCCTATCAACCTTCCACCTTACAGACCCAGATTTAAACTTCTTTGTGCTGGTCCTATCAAACTTCTCATGACATGTCCAGTCTGTGATAAAAAAAAATACATCACCAATTTTCAGAAACTTAGCATCTCTGTGGTAATAAAGAGTTGTTTAAGTCAATCAGTGCTGTAATGGAGAATGACCATCAATGAGAACTTCAGGAGTGACTCTTGTCACTTCGCTATAATTACCAGATCTGTCTAGAGACACGTTTGTTTCATTATACGTTGTTTGTCATGTCAGAATACAAGTACTGGCTGCAGAACAGTAAATCTGGGTGATTAATAAATGTGCTTTGTTTCACTGTGTGAAAAGTATTGTTGCAATTATTTTTTCATCTGAATGCCTGTTGAATAAAAGCTTGGTTTGTGTGTCTAGAAACACTTGTACAAAAGACATTTTAAACCATCATAGTTTCATAAAGGGAGAGAGGGAGAAATAAAAAGATACATTATGCAGAAAAACTTGAGATTTCTTTTCTTAAATACAGAAGACACTACCCCTTCTTTTCTTATTTACTAGATTTTACAGTATGGCATAAGGTTGATTTAAGAAACTTAATTTTAGACTGGAAATCATTTTGTATTCTAAACAAGGGACAGGTATTTTTTAAACCCATTGAATAAGCTGTACTGGGTTTGGTGCCTGGAAAAAATAATGGGAAAAGTGGATCCTGCCAGGATGAACGTATTACATTGGCCTGAGAAAAATACAGAACAATGCAGTTGACACCAGCTTAGCATCTGGGGTTAACTGCCAAAACCAATGCATTGCTTATTAGGATCTGACTGAAAAGCTGATCCTCTGTCCTGGGCAACATTATTCATTTGCTTAAGCCAAACAGGCTCTTCATCAGCTGTCTTGCCTTATGTTCTAATTTCCCTGGAAATGTATGGTAATGAAAGTCCTTCTAACAGATGTTTCTTTAGACTCATTAACTTCTGAATCTTGCTGTTCATTTCTTACACCAAAAGTTAGTTTATTACAACAAACAGTTAGGGGGAAATAGAAAGACACAAAGAGCTTTCGTCATGATGCTTAACTCCAGATACCGATTCAGAGTGAATATATGCAGATGCTAATAGAGTGTGATACTTAGAAATTGTCTTAAGTGATGAGGGAGTTCCCCATGTCTCAAGAGACAAAGATACCCTGTGTGACCTCCAGCAAAACATTGTAAATCATTCCTTACCAAAGACTCCAGTGGCAACTGTCCTGGTTACTGACAATAACTAAAGGCACAAAGCACTTTGATCGTAGTTGCCTGAGGGAAAGTTATTTAGAGAGTTTAAATTACACTGTAGGACTATAGAAACAGTGCTACAGCAACCAGCTTCGAGGAAAACATGAAATTCCTGATGAATTCATTAAAAATGACTGAAATAAAACCATTACAAGAACGAAACACAACTAGGTACAGGATTTGCTTTCTAATACATAGAGCATCATAACTGGCAGACATACATATATAAATATATTTATATACACACACATTCTCAGGCACACGGTGACTCTTGAGAATGGTGCTGTGCAGGACCAGGAGCTGGCTTCAATGATCCTTGGGGGTCCTGTCCAACTCAGCTTATTTAAACTGATCTGTTGAATTACTGTCTGCAATTCTGATACTAAGGGATGGTACAATTTACTTTAAAAAAAAAACAACCAAAACGTCCCTGCAAAGGTATGTCATGACATTTCATTACCATGTGCGAACTCTGAACAGTTCCACGATAAATATTCTAAGGGTTTTCTAATATTTTAATATAACACATGAGACTAAACAAAATGTACAATGTCCCTAGCATGCAGATTTTTAAAATTACATTTGTACTCCTATAAATGCACAGATTAAAAAAAAAAAAAAAAAAATAACACTATCTTATTTGGGGATTGACAATAACATGAACCCATAAGCTGAACCAAAAAAAAAGGAAAAGGTATCTTTTCCAACTAATCTATGTAGTAATTTAAAAAGTAGTTATTTAAAAAGAACCCCAGCTTTAAACTGTAACATACCAACAGATGAAATGCAGCTACAAAAGCAGTATTTCTAACTTGCTTCAGATCTTCTAATTGAAACCAACACTAGTCACAGTTTAATTTTCCGGTTCTAAAATAACATACTGTCAACAAGTACTTCTTGCCATTCTGCTAAATAAGAGATATCTATGAGATGAGAAGAAAAGTGTAAGGATATATCAGAGGTAACCTGTGACCTCTGGTGAAAATATTCCATGGGCTTTTCAATTGTCAAGTCAGGTTTTCACCTGGAAAGAAAAAGTGAAAGAAAAAAGGCTTGTCAACAAATAGTAACTTCCTTTTCTAGCATGTGTTTTGGTTTTGTTTACCATCTGGAATATCATCCAATTGTATGTATCTGACAGCTTTCTAATATTTTATTATAATAAAGTACTTTTAAGGAAATGCACTCTCAGGTTCAGACGAAGCTCCAGGATGCGCTTGCACACACCAGCAGGACACCAGACTATTACGTTTCTTTACAAAGCAAATGGAAGTCTTTTGAAAGCAAGAAACAATTTTATATATATTTGATAATCATAAGAAAAGGCGACAAATGCTACGTGGGCAAATGTCTGTAATGCATTTTGGAGTCATGTAACAATTTCTGCATGTTTCGGTCTCGCTAAACAATCAGTGTATGGTTTGTTTTACGCATTTACATGGGCTAAGCATTCCCACCCTGAACGAGGCAGATTTGTGTTCTCCTCAGTTACTGAGAATCACATGCAGGAGCAATTCTCACTTGAATGAGGTATCAGAGATGGTCAGCCACGTGCTTTCCTTTGGAATACACACACTGATCACACAAAAATCCAAATTCTTTTACTGTCTCGGTTGATCATCAGCTCACTGCTCAGATCTTTGGGTAAATTTAAGACAAGGAAAACAAATGAGTTCTGTGTCCTAGGGCTTACTCACAGTCTCAAGACATGGAGTTCATGGAATTACAGAAATGTTATGCCTGCCAATGACACTGCTGCACGTGAGCAGTGCTAAGAAGAGAGACTGAAACAGCCCATTCTTTCACAACTCCTGCCAAACATCTGACTGTTGAGTTCACTACCCAAATCTGTATCTGGTTATATGCATGATAGAGACATTATTATATACAGCATCTGGTTAAAACATTTTTGCAGGGACAGATAACTTATTTCAAGTAGTTTGTTCCACCTTCTTTTCAATTGAAATAGAAAAAGGCATTCACATTTCATAGTCAAGAACAAAATTTCAATCATTTAAAAAGAAAAAAAAAACAAAATAAATCGAGCAGTCCTCCTTTTAAGGACAATTATTCCAAAATTATGACTGTCTGATTAGCAACTCAAGCTTTTATGAGTGAAAAGAAGAAGCACACCAGTTGAAGTGCAACTCTGAATATCAGATGTCCACAAAAGAAATCATTCCTAGTGAGGCACAGCATTGTAATGGCAGCACCCAAGGAAGTACCATTTAAAAGGCCCAATTTCATTTCCTTGGCAGAAGTAAAAAACAAGTCCTGCCCCAGAGAGCTCAGAATATAGGCACTAATCATAGAAAACAGGTGAATATCACAGGATCGAGCCTCATGATCGGTAAATGCACAATAGGTTGGTAAAGTTACCAGAACTGAGTCATGAAAGCATCGAAGTACTGTGTAGCTAAAAAAGTATATTTAACGTACAAGGTGCCTGAGGAGCTGTTCACAAGAAAATCCTGCTTTTTCTTACAGCAGGATAATCGGAGAGACTATGAAAACTAATAAATGTACATGTATATATATGGAATTCTTAAGTCTACTCAAAATCTCCTCTCTTTGCTTGAATGTGAGTGCCACTGATCAGTCCCCAGACTTCCACACAGAATAACAATTTAAACCACCAAGCCTCACTACCACTTAGCATGTGCATGGCTATGCAGAACAGAGAAGAACAACACCTGTCTACATTTTTTCCTCTTTTTATGCTGTGTTATGTACAAGGCAAATGTGTGCGTTAAATTTCATTTTCACAGAAAAATTCGTAGTATCAGCCATTAGGCTCTTAGCTTCACTGCCTTGCTAAAACAAAAAGTACCTCACTGAAGGGAAAAATATTATGTAGGATTTTGTTTAAAACCAGGCTGTGAAAACTGACAGAAACTTCCCTTTCAGCACACCTTGTATCAGTAGGTACTCTGCTTGCGAATATTCCAGAAACTTATCCCATCTGCATAATTTCTTTTCCTAGGTACAGAGAGATTAAATAAAAATGTACATTCCAGTTTCCAAAGTAAACAGCCAGATATTTTCTCAGCTATTTCATTAAGCTAGAAACCTTGTAGAGGCATTTCTCAAAGGCATGGTTTAACTGGAAGTCATTTTAATGACAAAAGAACCTTCACAGATCAGATATTTCAAGGACTAATTTTAAACTAGTCCTGATATTTGTATAAAACCACAAAGACTTCTGTAATTAATGATTGCTATGCCAAGGGAGGAATTATTTCAGATTATAGAGATTCTGTTTATTAAACAAATTATTTGTATGGTATTTAAAAAATACTTTTACCACAGCTTGCAGTTTCTAACTCTTATAAAATTATCTGTAAACAGGTGCAGCAGTAATAGGATTAAACTCTGCTCAGCACTTCCTTTTGGCTATCTCTAATCACAGTCAAACCTGTCTCCCTACTCATCTACTCGTTATGGGGGCACACACTCATCTCTCAGATTAGCTGCATGAGTTTTGGTGCCCAACTTCAGAAAATTAGGATCATGTAGAGGTTGGTACATTATCTTGTGATGCCTGATTCAGTCAGAAGCCAAGGTACTCCAGGGCTGGCCTTGAGCTAATTGCAATCCAAACTAAAAATTCGAGGAATCAAACAGGAAAAAAAAAATTGTAATTAACATGAGTACAAGTTAACATGAGTAAAACTTATTTCTAGAAGTATATTATCTCACAGAATGCCAAACCAGCAACTAGTAGCACAAAATGATTTGTTGTAGTGAAATTAGGTGCTACCAAGTATTTTTATCAAATAGCAGTGTTAAATGTTTACAATTTATTCACAAAATTAAGCATTAAAATAAACATTCAAATCATAAATGTTTATTTGAAAATAAAGTTTAGTAATTTTAAAAAGTAAATATTTTGTAAATATTTACTTTGATAAAACTAGTTGTTGACAAATTCTAAAGAAAATGTTGATATCTTGCAAACCAGGCGGCTGAACAGCAAGACCAGCACAGAAATGCAGGTTATTTAAAATTAAATATTTTAATATAAAAGTACACATGAAGAAAATTCCATTAGCTTCAAATAAATAATCTGTGATTTACTTTCCTGCCTCACCTGATAAATCTATGCTGTGTCAGTTTTCATTCAACAGTTAATATTTGACTACACTAAATTAAATTACAGGATGATAGTTCACTCACCCATCTTCTTGCCCTTAGTTCTGCCTATCTTAAAGCTGTCTCCGTCATCGTAGTGAAACAGGACCATTATTTGCCTACAGATCAATCTCTATTTTGTATAGACTCCTGAGAGTGCCTATCCCTTCCAAAATACACAGATTGGAACAAAACAGATCTCCCCCTTTTCTGATAAATCCCAGTAGCTTAAGATTCTACGACCTTAAAATAAAACATAGTATACTTGTACGTCCAATATTTCTTCAAATATGTAAACATTACAAAAATCAGGTCAGAGTTGGGTGGTAACTACTAAAAGAAGTAGCTCATCTATTGTCTTCTTGCTTCCTATTTGCCCCCTATGTGCATGATGCAACCAGAGATTTGCAGGAACTGGGAATGCCAACTGTTGTCCTCCCAGTAACTCCTTCCCATGCTGCAGAGACAGCCTCAATGCAGTAAAGAATTTGTATTGAAGTCTTTATGTCCATGCAAATTTAAATTATATGCACTGTAAGCCTGAAACTTACTCTTCTGTGATTGATAATATCTTTACCTGGAGCTGGGATCTCTATTTTAAAAGTAAAATAAAAAAATAAAAAAAATCCAAAAGAAGTCTATTCCAAATAGGAGTAACAGCCACCTGAAGCCCCAGTGGATTATGGAAAGGGAGAGCCCAAGACACTACATGGAAGAAAAAAATACTACAATATAACCCAGTAATTTGCTCTCATGGCTGACTTAGTTAAGGCCAAATTACTCATCTCACTTTACAATGTGAGCAGATTTGGGCCTGGTGCTACTGCAACTGAAGTGTATATTTCAAGATATTCTGCTCATTCAAATAGAATTTGTTCCAGAGGGGAAAAAAAAGATTGCGATGTCCAGTTTGGAAATGTTTATTTCATGTCACTTCAGAACATCACTAAAAATGATAGCACAGATTACCTGTATGGGTTTGGATGCTTTTTACTTTCTATGAGGTTAGAACTATAGGACGTAAATCTGGATGCCTCCCAGCTATTCTGACAGAGCAAAGCAAGTAAAAGGTATCTTAAAACTTTATTAAAAAATGGTTGTAGTAAAATACGAGACAAAGACCCTTTAGAAAACAAAACAAAAAACCTACAACATACAGGTCTACTACAAACTTTTTTCCTGAGGGAAATACACACAAAATATTAAAGAAAGAACAGCCTTTTATGTAGAAGTTAAAGGGAAAGAGCATCTTAGAAAGAGACATTATGATTTATGTCTTAGATCATCATTCTTCCACTGAGAACATTCCCTTGCCACAACAAAGACGTTTAAAGTAGAGCCAGGAGGATCAGAAGGCTACAAAAAGATCTGTGTAGATAACACAACCAAAGTCATGTAGCACTGTTAAGGACCCACTGCAGCCCCTGGCCCTCTACCAAAAAAAAAAAAAAAAAAAAAAAACCCCAAAAAA
>VZRN01001092.1:587322-735328 GCA_013397935.1 Dasyornis broadbenti | reverse complement strand
AAAAAACAAAACAAAAAAAAACCACCAAAAAAACCCACAAAAAAACCAACTCAAATAAACTCTGAAAAGCCCAGAGGCTGCACAAAGGCTCAATGTCAAACACCACCTCAACCTGTCTGACAGGCACATGGTTGCACTCTGTCCTTGCAGCAACACCTGAGTGATTTCTCTGGCTTCAGGGAAAGCAAGCAAGGTCCCTGCAGTAATCACCGAGCAGGTACACAAACTTGTATTAGTGTAGCAAAGTGCAATCTGCAGTGTAAAAGCTTTAGGTAACTACCCAAAAGCATGTCAAAACTCCATGCCTATTAGATCTCAGTGAACAAACTGAATCTTTTGTGCAGCTCCTTGCAGATAAGAATGGATCTCAAGCTCCCAAACAAGCAGTGCCTGCCTTTCCTAGACAGAGCATTAACCAGCTCATTGTCATCCAAATCCAATTTCACAGACATTCTGTGAAGGCAGAGGCAAAGGAGACTTTTTACCAATAAAGTTTAATGAAAATAAATCCCAGAGCCCCAGGTCATTAGCAAACTGATGACAGCAGTGTCTACACTGTGTGCCCTCTTTCCCGGTGACATCATATTTTGTGTATGATAGGTTCAACTGGACACTTGGGGGGAAAAAAAAAAAAAAAAAAATCAATCTTTGAAGTAGAAAAAATCCTTTCAAAATTACCCTTAAAATCTCAAAGAGAAGCTAAGGATGTCTACTTAAAGAAAACAATGTAACCCAGCATGGAACATGGCTAGGTAATAGGAAGAACAAATACTATGTTTATGTCTCCTGAACAGGTGACTGCTTCAGAACAGCAAGATCTGGGTTCATGATCCTGTTTTTCTAAGGGCATATAATGTACAGCCACAGATTATAAAAAACACAGTGGAAGTTATTTCATGTAATACGGTCCTCTGGATTCTCTAAAACGAGATTGCACATTGAATTGTGGGAATCAGAAGTTAACAGGAGTCAATGAAACATCGCTCAAATCAAGCAGAGTGGAAAAAGTACTTCAAGGCTTTTGCAGGTCTTATTTGTCAATACAGATCTTGCTTTCTGCATCCTCCCATCTTAACTTTTGAATCACAATCCGTTTGATATTCACTACACTTGGCCATCAATACGTATTTCTCCAATTTACCAAGACTATGATCCTCTGTTGCAATGCAGCTGCTGCCTCCTCCAGCTTTCCTTGAGTTTCCTGAACAGAATATGTTCTGTACCTACTTCTTCCATATCCACAACATCTCTTTACTTGTTACAGGAGATGAAAACTTTAATCTGATCACTGGTGCAGTAGGAGATAGCTCCTTCCTCTAGAAGGAGGGGAGTGAACTTATAAGGACTTCAGTCTTTCAAGTTCGCAGAAAATCCATGATAAGGCTGGCTCACAACACAATGGTATACATTTCATTGATTTAGGAAGAGAATGTTTGGGATATCTAGTACCAAAGGCTACAACTTAAAAAGCTTCAGATAAGGATCATATGATTCAATTTTCAACTTTCTTATTCATTAATTACTTCATCCATGTGATATGCAAAAGATGGAGCAAAAAGTGTGTACTTTTAAATGTTTAATTACAATACTTAAAGGAATTTTATGTGTACTTATACAAAGTGGTTATTCATTATTACAGTCATGATCATAAATTTCCTCTTAAGTCTTAAAACAAATACAAGTAACATTGAAACGCACATAATTCATTTTCAAACTGAGAAGCAACACTCTTCTTTTATTCATTGCAAATATAATTGTATCATTTCTCTTTCTTGTTTAAGTGGAAAACTTACACTTTTCTCTTACAAAGGAAATTATTTTTACAAGTACAGCTAATGCACGCTGCCAAACCTTTGAAATAATCGTGCGGAAGTATTTTCTATATGATGTGAAATTACTTCAAGCAGGTGACAGCACTTCCATGGGTATTTAAGATTAATCAGAAAATCCTGATAACTGAATACTAAGAAAGATTTGGAAATTGACTTGACATTTGATTTCATACTTCTTTATTTCCTCAATTGTATCTCAGGTTAAATAGAACAGTTAAATGTAACATTAGATCAGGGTAATGTTCAATACTAGAGATATTAACATAAACCAGTCTGATTTTCATTATACACTATTTAGAGCAAAACAACCCACAGGAGAACTCATCACAGTTCTCCCAAAGAAAGCCTCAAGTCCTTATTAAATTTGATTAATCCTTACTCCTGTACATCGCCCAGTGAAGCCTACTGCAATCTCAGGGTTTTGATTTCTATTTGAACACAAGCAGATGTTATAAAAAATTTATATTTTTTTTAATAAACCACATGATCTGTCACTAACAGGAGGGGAGAAAGGACAGAATGACTGTTGGGAAAAGTATGGACTAAGCAACCAAGGTTTGGGATTTTTTGATATCAGGCTTCACTATTTGAATTGAATACAACTTCATTTTTCCTAAATCATCACTATTCAGTTCTGATAGCATTTTACATCAAATTTCCTGTACATACTTGGAAATATTTAAAGTTCTATTGTAGCTGAGACAGAGAAATGTGCAGAGTCTGCAGCAGGAGGACAGGGAAAGGCCGTGCTGTTCCATACATTGTTTACTTCAACTAAATAAAGTCAAAGCACCACACTCAAGTGACAGAAATGATACAGGCCAGAGGGAACAAGGGCTGTCTGCAAGTAATCACCTCAGTGTGACAACTGGAAACTAGTTATTGAGCCAAAATGTCACTTGACACTGTCACGTTCAAAAGTAACGCAAGTTCTTCCATTTCTGTTTAATTGCATTTCCCACATATACGGACACTAACTACATCAGGCTCATTCATATTCATGAACTTGGCCATAGAATCTTCTTTTAAAAACATATGTATTTCCTTTGCATTTTACAAAAAAAAAAAAAGGCAGATTTCTCTACAGGCCAAGTCAAAACACCTGAATCCACCTCCTGTTTTACATGAAATTCTAGAGGAGCCTCTCAGCCATCACCAATTGTAAAGTTTAAAAATACAACAAAACACAAAGAAACCAGCTAACACAATCACCCCATAATTTTCCCCGTTACTTTTTGAATTTTTTTTTCTTCTTTATATTTGGGCTAGCTTGAGATTTCACTCTATCTTTAAGCTATTCCAATTCATATCTATAATTAAATTATTCTTTGGCACAAAAAAAAAAAAAGGAACTTCACATCACTGCATGCTGCTGAGTCATCATTTGCTGCAATTTGATCCAGATAATATTTAACCCCCAGTGAGGACCATTAAGGCTCAGAGTGTGATGCTCCAGAAAGCATTAACTTAGCAATCAGGGCATGCTGCTCCAGATAAGACAAAGGAATAATTCTAATTGTAGTTTTCTATCTTACTCATGCATCAGTGTCTTAAAAATTAAAAAAGGCACGATTTAATAAAAACTCCTCTTCTAGACAGCAAATTGCATTGAAGTGTAAGATTCTAATTTTTCATTTTCAAGTTTTCTTTGCTTTTATTAAGAATACATCTCACTGTAAAGTTGGCATTTAATTTTCCCTGATAGTTTATAAAAGCAAGAATCCAAGAGGAAAAAAAAAAAAAAAAAACACTATCTGGGCTGACCCAAATAAATTTCTTCTCAATTTCTAGAAGTGTCAATGAACAGCAACAAAAATGACAATTTCAGTATTTCCCAGAACAGTAATTAAAAAGGACTGGAACAATTAGTGCAGCTGAGTTCTAGCTTTGCAAATATCAACAACACAGATTAAAATGCAACTGTATGAACATATTTTAATAACTCTCACAATTCTGTTTCTCACTAATGTGGTCAGCAGCTTTCAACTCAACCACTGCAGCTCTCACCCGCCTTAACAAATGCAATCCTGGCCCACCTGCATCTATTCAAGGCATTTCTAGAGAGATCATCTTGTCATCAGTTCGATCATATCACCTTTTACTTAACATCCTTCCCGTGGTTCCTCGGTGTCCCTACCATATCCAATACCTTTTACTTGCCTTCAATTTCAAAATCCCTTGAAATTTATTCTCGCCTATCTAGCACCCCTCATATGTTATCATTATGGGTACTGAATCATTAATGCTGCTTCCTGAAATTCGAAGACCATTTGTACGTTCCCCTGCACTATCCCTCAGGCTACCCAAAAAAACTTCAGCCACTCAAACCTTCCTGCCAATCCTTAAAATACATCTCTGTCACTACAACTCCAGAAAACGAGGCTAAACGAGGTCACGGGTGTGCTGAGCTGAATGAGTAGGGTTTCCCACACCACCACAATCTTGTCACAGAATCATCAAGGTTGGACGAGATCTTCAAGATCATTTAGTCCAAAGCCAACCCAGCACTACTGTAAGTATCCCTAAACCACATCCAGACACGTCTTGAACACTTCCAGAGACACTGACTCCACCACCATCCTGGGCAACTTTTTCCAATTACTTCTCATTCAGTGAAAAAAAAATAATTCATAATATCTAATCTGAACCTTCCGTGGTGCAACTTAAGGTCATTTCCTCTCATCCCTTCGCTTGAGACATAGCAGAATAGATGACCCCCACCTCACTACCCACTCCTGTCTGGGAGTTGCAGAGAGCAACGAGGTCCCCCCTGAACCTCCTTTTCTCCAGGCTAACCACCCCCAGCTCCCTCAGCCACGCCTCAGATTAGAGCTCCAGCCCCTTCCCCAGCTCCGCTGCCCTTCTCTGGACATGTTCCAGCACTTCAAAGTGTTTTTCGAAATATGGGGCCCAAAATTGAACACAACACTCAAGGTAGGGGCTTACCCAACAGAACACCTTCCCTCTTAGCTTTTAAAAAATCTATTCCATTTAAAAGCTCTGTCAGACACAAACCAAGTTAATGCTACAGATTCATGCTTAAAAACCAAAAATGCTGTATTGACCACTTTAGAAACCCAGATATTCAGACCTCATCGTCTGAAGAAAGCCCCAGTCTATAAACTCCTTTAGTACCTCCTATTTGTTACCATGATTCAAGAATTAGCACAAAATAGGTGAAGGCACAGTAAATTAAAAAAAAAAAAAAAAAAAATCAAAACTAGAACAGGTTGTTCATATAGAGATTGTTTTGAATTTTGTGTGATGTCTGTACCTCAGCTCTAACAAATTTACTGCACAACACCATAAAGAATAAATTATTTTGTGCAACAATAGCAGAGGAGAATACAGACAAGCTGAAACACTTATAAAATGAAAACACCTATTTCCTAGTACCTGTAGTAGGAGAGGGCAGGACTTGCAGTCCACTAAGAGGCATTCATTTAAACGCCTTGCAGCCTCGAGTTCCCATGACAGATCCTGCCCTTTAATAAAATCAAGTTATTCCTTTTAAATGTTATTGGCATTTTATGGGCTGTTAAAAGGAACAGAGCTCAGAATGTTTATATTGCTCTGAGTCTCCCTGATTGTGTCCCATTCTGATAACCACCTGCCTGACGAAGCTTTGATTGGGGATGCATCTTCTGCAAATAATTCAATAGGAAACAAACATGTTACTGTTGTATTAAAAACAGAATGCGTACTGGGACCGAAGATTATTGGTCAGTGCAGGAATTTCCAGGCATCTGGTCTCTAGCTCACATTGCATGCAGTGAATTATATCTCAGTAATTGAGAATGATGAATGATTTGACCCTCTTAAATATATAATGAAGGAAAAAACAGCACAGTGAGAGCCAAGATTTAGGCAATTTTAGCCTCCAGGAAAAAAAACAGTTGTAACCCAACACCACCTACAAATCTCAGCGGGTACTTCGGTGAGGTAGTATGTCATGTACCTTGAGTAATACATCTTGCATTGTGGGCAAGAAGAAACACTAATATTGATCTCCTACACCATGAAAAACCATATGTAATGTCAGAGAATTTAGAGGTTTACACAATAAGGTTAAAAACCCACTTAATCTATTGCTTGGGGACTTTTTTTTTTTCTGCACAGCATTTTTATAAATCCCTATAAAAGGCAGAGGTATTAAAATAAGTGCTACAAAAGACTTCTAAATTAGTCTGATACAATTTAATGTCACAGTGGCAAGGTAATACCTCTTTCTGCAAATATGGTGCCTTTACAAAAATATACAGTCAGCAGTATATCCTGACGTTAAAAAGCAGGATAATTAGTAATTTCATGCTGGCATTTCACACTGGGATATCCTGCTGTGGTAAGAGACCATCCAGTACCAACCTCCCATTCACACAGATCCTGGAGTCAGAGGTCAGCTCGTTTCTGTTATGGTTTGTCACTCTTCCCAGCTGGCCACCCTCCTTCCTGCTGCACCGAGTGGAAGCAGCAAAATGCAGAACCTCTCGGGAGACTTTGGAAAAGACTGTCTGTAAAGCTGCAGAGTTCACTACATGGATGACAAGGCAGCTTGTGGGACTTGGGGGCATTGGCCTTGATCTATTTTTTTGCAATTCCAGATAAAAAGACAGAAGAGGAGTGAAAATTTCATATACAGACCTAAAGTTTTATTTAAAAATACCGTGCAACATTGCTTGGGAAATTTAGGCTGCATAATAAGAGAGTAAAGTGGAAAGCAGAGAAGTGGTGAACTGACAAAAAAGGTAAAACTGAAAAGTGTTCTAAACTTACTAAGGTAAAATTCCCCTGATTCTCTTGCTTCTTTTACTTATTTTACTCATCTGGGCAACCAGTGTCTAAAAGCAGTTTAATTAGTCATTACAGAGATCCACATGTCTTATGTTGGTGGTTCAGAGATGTGCATGCCTAGCACTGGAGAAGATGAGCATGGGAACAGTCTGCCTTTCTGTTTTGGCACAAGGACAGGATTTAAATATGAATGGGCAGATCTCCTGCAGCTGACAGAAGTGCCCACTCACTCCACCACAGCCGCAGAGATGTTACCACCAGCTCCAGGGTCCCATTTTTCAGAGCAGCAATTCAGAAAATGCATATTTATAACATTTTAACAACTGAACGAGTTAAAGCACAAAACGCTTGGATTACAGAGGAAGCAGCAGACACCAATGGGCAGAGCCTTAATTTGATGCATCTGCATTGTGTTGTGGCTCCATTGTCGGGCTCCATCCTGCTCCGTGGCAGACGCAGTGTGTTCTGAATGCCCTGCATTTGTGCTCTGAAAGGCAGCAGCTGCTTCCCATCTTCCCGAACATCCGAAGAGAGTTTCACATTCAGAGCACTCAGAAGCCAAGAACACGCATCTCTGATGCTGGCTGAGGGGGAGAGGATTTCTCTGCTGCTCAGCTGAACTGCTCCTCAAATGACAGAGGATTTGCTAAGGAGATACACTGTGCTGCTAAACACATATTCCAATAGAAAGGCAGCAGAGAAATTCACCAATATTTCTAAATGCTGTGCTAGGTTGGTGAAACTTTGTATAGCACATCCATATTTTCAACACTGGGAGCTAACTTCCCCAACCAGAATGAGAGTTTTCTTCCAGAGCATTTTGTACTGTGCTAGGAAATACAAAACACAAGAAAAACAGAAGAGTCATTTTCTCTAACCTATTCTTATTCAACAAGCTCTTATCCATTGTTATGGTAAGCTTTTTCTTATAAATTTCTGATTTGTAGTTGATTCATTTTTTTAATAGAACATTTTACCCAAGTCTCTTGAAGGACACAGCTATTAATGAAAGAGAGATACATCTCACTCTTCACTTTCTAGATGAGACATTTTTTCCTTCTGATCTTGAACCTTTGTGTCAATACTTTTCTTATTCACCCATTAATCAATTTCCCACACAAATACCTCTGTTCAATCTTCCCAGCTACCCCTGACACACATATCCGTAAAACATATTCAATATCTTCTGTAAACTTCCCAAAACTGCTCCTTGTAATGACTATAGAAAAATGGTGAAAACAGTGGTTTCAAAAGAGAAAGAGATGAAACAAGTATTTGGAACATAATTATGCATTTGCATACTTTCACGCACCATTTTTCCTCTTGTTTCCTCTGTTTTTTTAGAACATGTATGTTTATTTGTTGTTATGTAGAACCTGGCACCATGGGACTTTCAAAGAACAAGAGCGATACTGACTTACTAGCACAATGTTCATGATTGATTAAAACAAAACAGTTTACAGTAAATGCTTTATTTACATTCCTGGTCCCAAATCTGGTATTTCTCAGTGTTGAACTTAACCCTTTTAAGAAAGCAGCACTCCTGAGATGTTATTTGCCAAAGCTGACCTAGTATCCAAATATTATCAGTATTACTATGCTTTCATCACATTATTTTGTCTTTTAAAGATACCCTGTTATAAACACAAAAGCAATATTGTCTAGATGTGAGAAAGGGAAGTCAGATGCTCACAAACACCGCCAAACAAAAGCCTCAACAAAACCAACCACCTGGTAATTTACCCATTTATGCATTTTTCCCAGAAGATTTTGTAATTCATAAATGAATGAGTAGCTACCAGAGTTCTATTTCTAAAGGCTTTTATGCTAATTGAGTTTGCTCTAAACATTTTCATATATCACATCAAGTATTCAATGAGGTGCCAAAGCACTTTGTTAACAAACTTATTTCCCAGATGTGGCTAAAGCAGGGACAGAAGGCTTGAATGTTCTAACATACCTAACAATTCAATTACAGTTATCTTATGGTGCCATCACATATTTTTCTTCAACAATCAAACAACCTCAGCTGGAAACTCCAAGCAATAACACAAATAAAGGACCATCTGGCAAGAATAATTAAGGAAGGCTGGAAATAAAACATTAATTAGTTGTGTAGTCCAAATGACCTTCAAAGGCCTTATTATGAAATTATATCCAAAACAGATAATAATTTATTTCATGTTACAGTTATATTTAACTAAGCATGAATAAGTAATAATATCATTTTAGGATGCTATTACTCTGTTATTGACTCAAACTGATTTTGAAATTGTCTTATTTTTCTGTAACAATAAAATTAGAATAGAAAGCAACCTACATCAGTTTAGAATGGCAGTCTTGGTTTTCCCCTGTTTCATATCAACAAGACAGATGTATCATGCTTGCCTCAAAATTTACATAGGAAAGGAATAGAATGGTTTGCCAGGACAATACGCATGGAACTAATTGCTTTTAAATCATTTACATTTTTCCCTCAATTTTGGAAGAAAAAATAATGGAAGTCGACAATTACTTGCTTTCTGACATTAAATGAAATGCCAGATACTAAGAGTACTCAAATCTTTTCTAGACAGAAAGATACATAGCTATCATAAACTTAGGGAAGGTATTTTCTCATACCTTTCAAAATCTTTGCTACTTTTACTAATAAGTTAGTTGCAACTAAACCAGCATTTTTCAATGTAATCAGAACATAGGTAATGGTGGTCTTCATGATTCTCAAAGCAATACAGTGTAAAAAAGAATCTTTGAAAACAAACATAACCAAGTTTTTGAAAAGAAAAAAAAATTGCTCAGTACTTCCTCTGGTTTTGTATCTTATCCAAACTGCTCTTAAAATGAGTGCATGAATTATTAACAAAGTTGCATCTGTGTATTTTCTGGGTTTGTTCTTTTAGTCGCACATTATTGGAAAAATATGCTAAGGCAATGGATTTTAAAGAGGACTATAATTAAGATACATTAATTACTTCATTTTATTATTGTACAGAATTCCCATCCAGCCAATAAGAATAGAGTCTTCATTATTTGGTGGAGTCACCTTCTCCTCATCCCCAAGCTACAGGACATCAAGCAACTGAATGGATTATCTTGGAGCATAGCCAAGAGCACGTCCTTTGTTACAAGCCAGACAATGACAAAGCTCCTGAAAGTCTCAGACATCATCTGGATTAGCAGGCACAGGGGACAAAATCATCCTTTGGGAATCTGAAGACCAGATCCACTTACGAAGACCCATTACTAACAAAAGAACTACGGGAGTCCCCAGTGCCACCCAAGGCCCAGGAAAGCCGTATGAATTTTTGCTGATATATTCCTGATTCCACTAGTGACGTGCCCAACTCAGCATATTGTTCACTACGCCGCTTGGAACAAAGAGTTAAAGTGCCATTCTAATGGTGATGCTGAAGTAATGAATTTCAAGTTCTCTTTTATCTTTAAGTCCATAGCTTAACCCCAGAAACCTTAATAGGATCAGAGCTATGTTGTTGATGTGAGAATGTTGGTTGTTAGGTTGAGAAATTATGGTTGGATAAAATAGCACATGAGTTTACCACTACACCATTTAGGACATCAATCTAAAAACGACATCACTAAAACATGCTGTTATTCTGTCCAAAATTAATTCAATTACTGTAAAACTTGGGCCCGTTTTGTAGGAATAAAAAAACAAACCCAAAACCAAACCAACCAAACAAAAACAAACAAAGAAAAAAAACAACAAAAAACCAAAAAGCCAGAGAAATAGCTGTCTTTATTTTACAGGCCATACTACGGCAGTGGTACATGGGAGAGACAAATTAACAACAGCTGAGTACCTTTGCTGAGAGAAAACATAACAGGACACTATCCATCTTCATGGAAAAATACTGAAAGGAGGGACCAAAACTCTTTATTTGGGAAAACAGGAGAAAGAAAGGTGTGAAGATGCAAAGGGATTGGCAGGCAGTGCTTACTGTTGCCTACGTAGAAGTTCCTATCGAAGAGAAGAAAGGTGAAGGGCCATGGGACAGATGCAATAACTAAGATAAAAAGGAGGAGGTTTGGATTCAGCATAAGGTATCAACCAGCTGCAGGCCAGCGAGCTGGGAACAAGCTTGTAATGAGACAGGGAACACAGAGCCAGAGAGTGGAGCTATTTCTCTGTAGGGGCTGCTATGTTACCACAGAGATCTCCAGAGCTCCCCGAAGCCCTCCTGCGGGAGCTGCACAAGTGCGTCTCTAGGCAGGATGCTCCAGACGCAGATTCTGCAGGTGTCTGGGGGAAGGCAGATGGTCTGACAGTCTGTAATGATCTGAACGAGGCCAGCTTTCAAGATCAAGCAAAGGATAGTGAACAAGAGACTGGTGCTCCACTCCTGGTTCCTGACCTGCATTTTCGGGTAGATTAGCTGCAGTGTTGTTTTTCTTTGGGAGAGTAGGCGAAGAGTTGTGTATATGATATTCAGGCTTATGAAAGCAAAATACGCATTTTCCAACAAAAAGCTGAGGCTACATTAGGAAAACAAACAAACAAAATGACATGCAGGTTGGATCAACATAACCATAAATATATTTTCCTTACTGTCATTGTTTTTAGTCCTTCTATCTCCTGAGTAGCCATCCACAGCAGTAAATTTCTTCAAAACTGTGTGAGAACGGAGCCAGCCATATCCTCCAGTGCCATTAGCTGAGACTGCAATAACAATCAAGGCTAATGTCCCCTCAGCAGTCCCCGAGAGCACTGCAAACAAATGCTCTGACTCAAGTGCACGGAATATGCACATGTCTCAAAAAAGCGGTACACACGTAGCTGCACCATGAACAGCAGTTCAGAGACATCCAGCCATTCCTTCCCTTTTGCATAATCCACATACATTACTGAAGCTGCCTCTGTGGACGGTGGAATTTTGGTCTGCAGAAACACTAAACAGGACTGACCTGACAAAGTCTGCTCTGCATCAAGAAGTCTCATGCTACATAAAGTAATAAAATGATGCTACACCTTCGTAGGGTAAGGGGACTCTCAAAGATCTTGCAAAGGAATATCACATTCAAAAAACCTTCTCATCTACAAAGACAGCCTCAGATGACAGGAATGCAAGAAGTGCCTTGATGATGTCACTCTTACCTAATCTAAGGAGAGAGTCTGGCATGTGACTGAGAACAGAAATCCACCAGATATTCTCCAAGGCCCCAGTTGGCATGTACTACTTCCCAGGAAAGACGAAAACCTCAAAAATAAACTCTAAGGTGGTGCTGAGGTATGATTATAGAGGCACAAGGCTTGCTTCTGGGGAATTTGTGGTAGCATTATTTCTGTTATAAATATTACTGTGTTTAATAAAACATACAGCAGTATTTGTATCAGATATAGCAGTGAGAGGATGAAAAGAGCCTTTTCTGATTTCTAGTGAATCTTCTTGCAATGTGTTTTGGCCCTTTTGTGGCCCTCCTAGTCAAAGTGGCAGAGAGATCCCTTTCTTGGAAGAAATATGTAAATGGCAAGGCTGACTCCTCTTGAAGTCTCTGACTCTTTCAGAGAGATTTGCCAAGGGCAGAAAAAGAGCATCTATTATTTTCTTAGAAGTCACAGCTTAACAAGACAACTTTTTTTTTTTTTTAAATGTGAAATGAAGACTTTTACAGTTGAAGGTTGCTTTTCAAATCTCTTTGGCCTAAACAAGATAAACAGCTTGAGCATCTATCATTAGCAGGCAAAATAGCTCTGCAGGAGATACAGCTTGAAATTTGGAGAGCTCTGCTGTCCAATTAAAGCGAAGAGCATGCAGAAAAATAAAACAAAAAACCCGTTCCCTTAGGGAACTTTTCTATGAAAATCTATTTAAATCGTTTTCACTAATAGTAACTTATATTGTCTGGCTCATGTAAGGATAATGTCAGAACACCTTTGGCCACACATACAAGGCAATAGAGAGTAAACCTTAAGATTTCACTGAAAGACAACTCTAAAATATCTTTTTTTATCTTCTAGTCTCTGGAGCCACTATTTTACATGCTTAGTTTCTCCTTCTCTCTAAAGTCAACAATTTCTGGTTTTCATAAGGACAAGTGTGAATTACAGAGAAAATGATGCCATCAGACTGTATCTTTCCTTTGTCACAAAACAGAAATTATTGACAATTCTAAGTTTTATGTTGCATATTTACCTTTAGTTCTTTAGAATATACCATTATGAAAACAGAAGATTAAAAAAGGATCTTACAGATATGAAAAAACACATACCTCTAAGATCACCAAGCCCAACTATCAACCCAGCAGCACCACCATGTTCAAGTGCCACATTCATGCATTTTTTGAACACTTCCAGGGATGGTGACTCTACCACTACCCTGGGCAGTCTGTTCCAATGCCTGACAACCCTTCCTGTGAAGAAATTTTGCCTAATACCTAATCCAAACCTCCCCTGGCACAACCAGAGGCATTTCCTCTCATCCTTCACTCTGGAAGGATTGTATATCTATCCTTCCAATGAATGACAAAGTAAATTCTCTGTACAGACAACAGAATTTTTTCATCTACTGAAATTAAATAAATGCAACAGGAAACCATGGACTTCTAAAACAAAAGCACAGCAGGGAAACACTACACAAAACTAGACAATTTACAATGTATTGTCAATGTAATTGCAGTGAATATGTGATGTAAATCAAAAGCATCACAAAAACGTCTTACTGAAGTCTCTGAAAATCAACGTGGAACATAAATATAAAGCCAGTTTTCACCTTCAGTTTGATCAGAAAGAACTGTAACATTCTTCAGTAGCCTAGAAGTGTATTAGTTTACTGCCTTTCTCTGCTGTCATCATTATATAAGGAAGACAAAGGGAAAACTGAGTGGTCAAACATGAGATCAATAAAATTAAAAAATACTTGATTTTTTTATACAAAAGATGACGGTTCTGGAAAATGCTAAATATTTCACAACAGTCACTCAGTTCTGTTAGAAGAATATGAACTAGCAAGCCGAAGCTTGATGGCTGGATCTAAAGTGTGATATGGCTAATGTTTCCTTAGTAAGGGACAGTAACTCCATTGGGTTTAAGGGTGCTCAATTATTGTAAGATTTCCTACATATTTATTTTCTTACTAACCAGTGTCAGTAAGAAATAAATTCACTGTTCCAAGATGATTTCTAGGAGCTCTAAATGACTGAGTTTAACTTCTAGGACAGTGGAAGCCAATCTAAATCCAAACACATGTATTGCTAAGCCTTTGAACCATCCTGTTAACAGGTCACTGCTTAATATGGTAGATTGAACATAAGCACTGCTAAAGGAGCTAAAAAACTGCTTTTGTGTTGCATGAAATGGAAAAATCTGTCTAGGTGAAGTCTTTAGAGCACAGCAATGATCATTTGCCAAAAATAATAAAAATTGATGGTAATTACAGCATACCACGCATCAAAAAATTGGAATTCTTAAATATGCTTTAATAGCTGAATTGTTCCAATAAAAAGTACAAAGTGGTTTTATGTATAACTTTTCCCTGACAAAACAGCTATTAAGCATTTTTCACACTTTCACTTCACATCTACATTTCAGGTGTCATTAGCAGTGACCTAGTAAGAGGAAAACACTAAATAGCATTTGTCAGGGCTGACAGTACAGTGGAAATAAGAGAAACAAAGTTTTCCCCTCTCTCTCTGCCCAGGCTGAACCTGTGAACTGCAGAGTGGTTACAACGAAATTAATACAATTTCCTACTACTCTAGCATAATATTTATTGCTCATACTGTCACAGAATTTCCCTCTTTTCTAACGCATCTTTTTAATCTCAGAAAATCACTGAGGTGAAATGCGACTCTTTCACTCACATCTTGAAGGTTTTAAATTATTTTTGGAAATATAAATTTTGCAGAATTAAAAAAAAATGAGAAAGATTTGCTCATAATGGAAAATAATATAGTTCTGTATTCTACCCATACACAAAATATCAAGATTTTTTTAGTTTGAAACCATCATGCATCCATAATGGTATAAAAATATCCAAGAGGAATTAAATATGCAGACCACAGCTAGAACATACTGAGAAATTTTAAAAAATTAACTCAAGGGCAGATGCTTAAACAGAACACAGTCCAAAACCAAATAGTTTGGGCCAGGTCCCTGTTAACTGTAAGTATTCTAATTACTGAGACAGATGATGTTTCAAATGAATGTAAGCCACTTTGGCTGAGGTACAATTCCTAAATGTTGCATAATTTTATTTTGCCTTTTTACATTTACAACAAATGGTCAACACTAAAGAAAATTCTACCAAGAAGTAAAGTATTAAGTGAAGGATTTCTGTTGCAGGAACCATAGCATATGCTTTGTGATCTGTACCTGGGGCACTAGTCTCCAGTTTTGGACCAAAAAGCAAGGGTATTCTCTGTATCCCAACACTTTCTCCCTCTCTCTCCCCTTTTTTCTTTTCTTTTTTTTTTTTTTGTTATTGTTGTTGTTTGGTTCTTCTTTTCTGGCCAAATAATGTACCACAGAGAGGAACCACAAGGACTACATTGCTCTCAACAATCCAGAGGCTCAGCTGGGATTCAAGCTGGTCCCTCACACAGCCCTACAGTCCAGCACAACTGGTTTTGATCACAGAGAGAAGAACCTGCTCCTCCTTGTGGCCTTGTGTTTTCACAAAAGCTGCAGGGCTCTTCCTCCTCACCAGAAACACTCTGGTTCCCTGCTCCAGTAAGGCAGTAAAATGCTCCTCGCCCACAGACACTGTATTAGTTCAGTTGCTTAGACAAGCAACAGGAACAGACCTTCTGGGCACCAGGGAAATGGATTCTTCTGCTACAGGTGGGCACAGACTTCACTTAAAAACGAATGTGTAATCTGGTAAATATTGGTCACAACAGTAGTGTTGGCATAACTACACATACACGTGTCTTACAAATGGTCACGAATTTTGTGTTTTCCCACTGAGACCAAACTGCAGATATCCATAGACGTCAACAGGAGCAAGAGAAACAGAGCAAGAAACCACTTTCATGGCTATCATGAGAAGATGCCATGATCTCCCTCTGGAATGTCATCTGTCAGCCCACTGACTTCTGTGAAATCCATTCTTGATGAAGTTACAGTTTCCTGAGATCTTGGCTATCAGGTTTTAGCCCTCTGTTACTTCTCATTCCAACAGAATGCCTGTGCTCAAAACTTCTTTAAAATGCTCTATAAATCTTTAGGAAGTGGTTTAAATAACAGTATTTTATAAGGTGTTGAAAAATAAGGAAAGAAAATCGCTGTTCAGCAAGAAAAAATATTAATAGCTGGCACATTACCAGAAAGCCCACTGCAGGATCTGTGCGAGGTAATTTGGCAAGATTATTCCTTCTGGCTGGAAGAGTTGATGGGCTTTCTCACATTAATGAAGACACACGGAGGGTGTGACACCTTTCAAAGAATTCTGTACTGACAGAAATCTGCAAGTCAATAAACCACCCCAAAATGTCACTCTTCAGTCTTCACATTATCCCCTGTGTGGAACTTTAGAGAAGAACAGCAGCCAAATTCACGTCTACCTCATCTCATTTCCTATTGGGATTAAATAATTTACTCTAATGCTTTATTTTGATTTTCAAGTGTCAGCCTGAAATGGGTTGAGCCCTCTTAAAAGTGGATGAGTCTACAAATATTAAAATGGATCAATCCTATCACAGCTTGCACAATTGTGATTCAGCTTTCTTACATTATTCATCTGCATCAGAATCTGATATTGTCTATTCTCATAAAACATAAGCAGCAATTGCTTCATAAACCGGAAACAAGATATTTTGCTAATATTGCAGAAAAATTACCAAAATTGATATATGTACTTGATTAAAGTGATGGATAGCCACTGTATGAAAAGGTAACTGTAACTCTGCAAATAAAAAAATATATTTAATTGTGACCTTTTTAGGAAGTTATTTTCACAAATGAAAGTAAAGTTTAAAAAATTATAGTAAAAAGTAAGCACTCAACATTTTCCCACATAACGTAAAAAGCTGTGATCTCATGCAGTCTGAGTTGTCAGTAACAGTCTCTAACTACTTTTCCCAATATAAAATGATGTATGGTCACTTGATTTTTCTTATTGCAAGCAAATATAGTTTTTATTCCCCACAATTTCATCAAATTTTAATTGTTAAGGTAAAATTTTTCTACATTTAACACTTCGAAGTGATTTTTTTTCTTTCAAGAGTGTATACATTCCTGATAAAATGTATTCTTTTTTCCTAAGAATTATAAATACACATTTTACCTGCACATTAGAAAAAAATTGACTATTTTTTATAGTCAAAGAGGATCCTGTACTTTAACACTTTACAGATAAACTAGATATTTAGCAAGGAGGATATTAATATTGTGACTTTTGCTTTTTCCTGAGGAAAAAAAAAGTCAAAATTTGTGATCAGATTATAAAAGACTACCTCAACACAAATATAAAGGGCATGAATTACATAGGAGCTTGGGCAACCTGCATTCAGGAGTTCTTAGCTTTGGAACAAGGTTCCTTGAGCCTTTTGAGGTCTGACGGCATAGGGGTCCAGATGAAATTCTCTCTTTAGCACCTGTGCTCAGCAGTACCACAGTGGCAGAGTGCCACGAGTCTTTCATGGCCTGATGATTCCTCTCTAACTGTAGATTACTTCACAAAACAAAATGGTGACTACTTCACTTGTCTGATACAAATTCTACTTTCTTTTCTCTTTCACACAACTTTCTTTCCAGACAGGTGTGCCAAGAGACTCTCAAATCTCTATATGGGAGATAATACATAATCTTACAGAAATCTTAATATAAATCCCTCTTGACTTTGTTGCTATATTGCTTTAATATTCCTTTACTAAGAGATTCTGATTTTCTTTCCTTCTATTAAAACCACATGTCACTAGGCAGAGTGAAATTTGCACTTTTGGAGTGCACAATACTTGAGGAAGATCAAGACCAGGGAGGCAGACATTTCCCTCAGATAAGATCGATATCAAGGATCCTCTGGAGCCCTGGCAGCATTTTAAAGTGTGTCTATTAATGATTTCCAAGAAAAGTATGAGGAGAGCATTCTCTTGGAGAGAAAATTCAGTGCAGCTTAAAACTCACTCTCCTGGTATAAGAGAATATTTTGCCCTCAGCCAGAGCCAGAATCAGCACCAACAAACAGGTAGGGGAAAACCGAGAATGAGTGATAGTGTCCAAGGGTGGAAAGCAAGGGAAAAAAATCTATCCAGTAAAAGGCCTTCCCAAATATCACATTTTATTAAGACTGTAATTACTTACACTCTATAAAACCTTTCTGTCAGAAAAATTACATTAATGTTTTGTAATTCACAGTTTTACTGACTTATGCAAAATACATATGCCTGATTTTGATAACTTAATAAACTCATTCTAACAGCTGAAAAGCTGCTGTCATTTCATCTGACTTTACTGAATTTTAAGTAATTATTTTTAATGCAATGAATTTTATTTTATAGCTTTGCAATGTAATGCAGTTCAATTCAATGATATCCTGAGGTTTCAGATTGATTACAGCACAACCCATCAAATCCAACAGTCCCAAAGAGGACAGAGAGAACAAACTCCTCATAGTAAAATGTCTCCCCAGCATCTCATATTTTGTCAAAGTAAACTCACATGATTAATCTGACTAGTGCATCACAGATATTTAAATCCATCTCATTCTGATTTTTCATTCCCACAAACATCAGTGCCAACACATCCAGTGCTCTCTATAAGCTCTAAGAACCTATTTATCTTTTACAGTGCATTGGTAAAATGCTAATGATAATGAGTCAGATCCTCCTTGGTGTAAACCATAGATGTCTTTCTGTTAACTTAGAATCCTGCAGAGTTTCTACTTGGAAAACATTTTCATTGTTTGTTAAGGCTGGCAGAATTCAAAATATGGTGATTTGATGAAACAGCTGTTTTCATGATTAACCGAAATTAAATTACTTACAGTGTATGTTAGCCTACAAAGGGACACTTGTGAAGAAAGTCGTGAGTGTTAATTCACATGAAATAAATCACTCTTAGAGCAGACATTTCATATCACTATCACAAATCCAAAATACTGTGTAGCTCCTCAAAGTATCATACCCAGCCCACCATGAAACATGAAGTAGAGAACGTTTCATTGAACCAGCTAGTGAGAAATCTGTTTCTAAAATTTAGTCAACGTTGGTCCATGGGGAACACTTTTTTAATACTCAAGTAATATTCAGCTGAAGTTCATTATCTTTTACATTTGCTTCCCTTTGCTATTCAGTGAAGGACCAACCACTACGAAAATGCTTTGAAAAGGTACTGAACCACCTGTTAGCCATTTTTCTCACAACCATCCAACAGTTTGCCCCTAAAACAGCCTAAATTGCAAAATACAAAATTCACGAAATTACGTAGACTTCCTGTGGAAAAGAAGTCCTCAGGAAAATGCTGACTGCAGAAAGCCCAGAAGCTGCCTTGGAAGCAAGACAAATGAAATATCTTCATTTCCATATCCCAACCTCATATAATTTACACGTAAACAAACGGAAGCAAACCAAGAACAACTTTTTATTCCCACTTACTGTACAGTCTTGAAGTTGAACAACAGCCACCACTATCCCCACCACCTTCACAGACCACAATTACACGATTGCACAAATACTTTGTGTAACACCCTTGTCAAACTTCTCATGGGCATACGTGAGGTTGGTCAGGGCCAACAGAATCTCAAGAAGTCCCCCCTCAGCACAACAATCAGCTGCTGTCCAGGGTCATCTTCAGGAGTTACTAAATTTGGTGGAATAAACAAGTAATGACAAATTAAAGATAGTAGACACTTACTTTTTCCAGACACAGTGGAAGCCAACTCAGTCAACTGAACCCCTCTTTGTCAAAGAAAATTAGGCCCTGCTTAGCCTCTCTTATTTAAACAGGCCTTCTTTGCAAGCCCAGGTGATTCTGATTGAAATGGGCTGAGTGAGACCTGGCAACCCACTCAACACAGCTCAACAGACAAGGATAAGCCCCAGCAGACAGCAATGAGGAGCAGCTGGGTGTAGAAACAGGATTATAACATTTCCAGTGGCACAGCTGGATGAGAAAGAACAGATACATTTACATCTGAAAGACAGACCATCACATTTGAATGACAAGTCAATACTGTGTGCATTCCTGATGTGGACATCTAATTCTCAGTCAGCCACTTGTTCTGTATTGGTAAAATACGCTCAAAAATTCAGCCTAAACTTTTCTCTATCACACTTCCAGGCATACTTATAGCATCAACCAAGTAATCTTTAATTATTTCATGTCTTAAAATTCAAGCACATATTGTATGTACCTTAGTGAAATTTAAAGTATTGACAAATAACATTTATTTTGCTTCCTTCAACAGAGATGTGAACTGTAAGCTTTCAAGCATACAGCACTGAGTGTAGAACACTATAATTAAGAACTATATATTAGAAACAAAATTATTTCTGTGATCTCATATTAGTTCTCTTTCTTGTGTTACTCAGTTTGTATTAGTCTGCTTATTTAACAACTCAATCTCATGGACAATTAAACAATACTCACAGAGGTATACGAATGTCCAACCCAATCAGTTCCACCTTATTAAACTCCTCTTTCATTGTTTTGTTGCATCCTGAATTACACAGTCAATACGGTCTCCTCAATAGGGCTGCACTTCTGAACACATTTTAGAAATAAAATCTCACACTTGATAGATCTCACTATCAGAATAAACTCCAGCTGCTCTTTTAAGTGTAAAACAGCATTTTAAGTTGTTTTTTTCCCCAAAAATTTCCACAGTCTTTCCTTATTTCACTTCTGCAGCGATTTAAAAATTGCAGCAATAGAGATCTTGAAATCACTGCTATCGCTTCAGAGCCATCAGAGTTTATGGTAAGATACAAACTCACAATCTTCCTAGCATCAGCTACAAAGGCAAAGTTATTTACTGCACTTTATGGAGGCGCTAATCTTGTTTTCCATATTCCTATTGAAAGCTGGTGACATTCCCTGTCTTCCCAATCACCATGGCATGACATGAAAGTCAGTTTGAAAACCGTGTCACAACACCTCAACAGCAACACAAACATTGATTCTTTCCAAAGGTAACAGCAGACAGAGACTAGAGCACACAACTTTTACTTTCCTTTAGAAAAGCCATATTTTCTTTTAGATTCTGTCATTTCTATGGCAGAGACAGACACTTTCTTATTATATATTTATTTTGGCATACAACATTTCTTTTCTGAAGTATGTATCCCAGAATAAACTACATATACATCTGGGAATGTTATTTCAAAGGACATATCTTTGGCCATCCCAGCAGAATAGGTTGAAACCCAAGGAACTTCAAAGCTACTTTCTCTTTTCATATATTATGGGTAAGGGGTTGTTTTTCTAAATTAAGATAAAAACTATACCTAATCTCCTGATGTTCCTTATTTTGGGGAAAATCACCTGTATTTCTAGAAAAAGAAACACACAGCACAAAGATCCTACATTCCTCTCATTTTGTGCAGTAGATGAGTGATCTGAAACGCGTCAAAGGAAAGAGATAACTCGTATTTTGTTACAGCAGCATACATCAGTGACAGGTCATGCCTCTTTGCAGTAGAGACCTTTAAGTGATACTAAATGAAACTATTATATACATACCATATTTCAAGTGACTGCCAACATTAATGCATTGTTTCAGTAATAACCATGAATCTGCTGTGACATATTTGGGCTATTTCTCTGTGTGGTTATAATAAACTTTTGTCCAAGAACATTTAAGTCTGTAGTTCTCATTATCCTTGTTGTGTGACCTAGAAGGGTCCTTGGCAATCAAAATTCTGACACAGAAGTTCACAGTTCAAATCTGCCTTTCAAGTTGTCCCTTGAGACTACTTGTACTGATCCCAAGCCTCTTCTGACAGCTGTGTTGAGGTTCCCTGATTATAAATTCCTATCTTCTAATCTTTTCACTGGAAAGGGCAGCTGCAAGTAATGGCGAGTTAATTGCAGCATATGACACAAATTCAAATAAATGCTTCAAAAGGTTTGCAATCTATGCTTAAAAAAAAAAACAAAACAAACCAAACAATTTGGTGGCAATCATTTCAGTGTAAATCTCAAAGTGCTCAAAGTGTCTAAGTTGTTCCTAAACAACTGCAGGAGGAGAAAAAATAAAGTACATTTTATGGGATATAGGTCTCAGTAATTGTCATTGCATGACAGGGTTTATGCTACACCAGTGAAAATTAAATTGTTCCACACACAACCTGGCAGCCAATACATGGTTCACTCATGGAAGGAGACCAATTCAAACTAAAGATAACCTACTGTTAATATATTTCAATATTTTCCTTAGCCATGGCACTGCAAAGGTTTGTGATGTTTGAAGCAAAATAGGACATAATGTGCTACAATAAGGCAGAAAACCAGAAAAATACTTGCCTGTATTGATTAGAAACATAATAGAAGATATACAAACTGATTGCAGTTATTTGCACGTGCAATTATTTTCAAGTAAGCTATGACAACTGTATTAGAGACCTGCCAGCTGCTGTCCTACCTCATGATGAGACTCATCAGATCTCATAAACAAAGAAAATGCAAGAATAGATCGGTGTGTGCATGAAAGAAGAATGATGCATACTTTTGGAGGAGCTGACATTTCAGTGCCTATAGAAGGACCAAACCAATGGCCCACCAAGGAGCCATTAGGACGATCCAGTCTGACTTGATCCGTAACGTCTCTTAAAGAATTGCCCCCAGTAGTTTAAGCATCAACCACACAACATTTATTTAGTGATAGAGAATCCCTGAAACCTTGGTGAAATTCCATTTCTCTTTATAGGCTCTTGCTGTACCATTTCCTGCTACATTAAAGAACTCACCTTAAAGCTAGCAATTTTCTCCCTAAAGATGAGATAAACTTTAACCAGCTCACCTTAACCTTCATTCTGCCCAACTACATTGAGATCTTCAGCTTCTGTACAAGCACCTTTTCAAACCTCAGACAAATTCTTGTCTCTCTTCTGTTGATCCCTTTACAATTATCCAACCAGAGATGTTTCAGAAAAATATTTAAGGAGAACAGCAGACATGATAAATTGATTAATGGATTGTAACAAAAGTAATTTTCAAGGATGTATGCTACGGATGCATTCTCTAAAGCATTGCAAGCTTTACTGCAGGACTTTAAATCTCAGGCCTAGTATTACACGCCTTCAGTTCATACCTTTGTAGCTCTTTAGGTTTTTCTGTCTTAATGTTAAAAAACAAAATGCATAATGGACCTTGGTCTGCTTTTCAATAAGGAAGAAAATGCTGAGGATAAGGGTAAAGTTTTAAGGGCTTAAAGCAGTTTAGTTCTTCAGCAAAATGTACACCTTAAACCACTTTTTATAATCTCTGTAGCATATTTTTAAGTTATACAGAAACTTTTGATGTCAACATCAACTGATGTGTAGGTGAATTAACCTACATTACAGCCAAAAGCAAAAGTACACCAAAATCACCCTGTCTTACAATGTTTTCGGGTCTCAATAGTATTCAGGCTCCCTTCTAAGACGTAAGAAAGAAATAGATACTATTTTTTTCACTCAAATCTGTGAAGGGAGGCTTTTCTGGAAGCTGAAGTTCTGGTCTCCTGCACATCATTGCCCTGGAGGTTAAAGTAATATAAGAGGAGCCAACACCTTTAGCAAGTAAGGGCACATTTCCCTGTTCCTGTCCCACATGAGTGCCCAGAAACAAAACTGACCAAGCTGGCTGCTGGCTTTGAGTCTCAGGGAAGTTCTTTTTAAACCAGCAGATGTACTAGACTATACAGCACATGTCAGTCTGGCCTCACTCTTCCTCTTTTATACTCAGCATAGTTAAAAAAAAAAACAAACAGCAACAACCAAACAAAATAAATCCACAAACAAACAAACAAACCCCAAAAACACACAGGCAAAAACCCCCCAAACAAAAAAGCCAAACCAAACAAGTAAACCCTACCCCAAAACACAGTAAGAAAACGTGGTGTCTTCCTCTCAAATCTTGCAATAAAAGACAGGAGACGGATGAAGACTAAAACCACCAGGAGAGTCACACCCCCTCACTGCCCCAAGAAATGCCATGAATTTGAACACTTGGAAGTGAGTAGGATGCTCAGTAGAAGACAGTCTAATCAGAAGATCTCAGCCACCTCAGCCCCAGTTACACAATGGCATCTGCTACACTGATCCATTTGCAGGTTTGGAGAGATGTTACCCAGGAGCTCGGTGAAGAGTTTGTCAAAGACACGTACTCTTCAGAAAATGAACAAAACTTTTTCATTCTTATTGTCATTTACAGATTTTTTTTTTCATAACAACTTTCAGATTTTCAAAACTGGTTTTTACTTTGAACTGTTCTGTGTAAAGGAAAAGGAATTTTTCTATTGCGTGATTTAAACAGCATTTTTTTTTTTTAAAGAAAATGTTGCTCAGGTTTGCTGAGTTGTAGATCTTTAGCAGAAAATTGAGATATTTTTATGTATTTGTTTAGATGAAAGAAACAACTAAAAAGAAGCCTTTTTAAGGATCTAAACACCTCAGTATGCCATTAGTAATGCAATTAGTCATACTTCCTGTATGGCCCTATGCCTTCAAGGGAACAGTGTAGGAGAATGAACGGTTCAGGACAATAGTACAGTAACGGAACATCTGTAAATGAGCAAGTATTTTTATTAGATAATTAGCAACCGGAAAAGCAGCACATGCAAATATTCTAATGGAATAACTCCCACTAGCATGCACTTAAATGGCATTCACAAAATAAGCCAAGAGCACCTGAGGTGTTAAAGCCTTAAAATTGCATATTTTAGCAAAACAGAAGAATAAGGCTAATGAGTTAGGTGTATATTATTCTTATGTGCTTATAATAATCCCTTAGCTAGCAAGTTCTAATTTTTTTTTTTAAGGTGTTATAAAAATTACCAGAATAAGTATTAGTTAGAGGTACCCTTTCAGTTATATCTTCAAATACCAGCAGGACTAATCCTCAGGTAAAATAGCAAAAGCTTATTGCTATCGTATTTCATTTCAAAGGATTTGAGCAAGGAAATAATTTCAGATGATTAAATCAGTTCATTCTGAAAGAATTTGCATGGGAAAATTGCACTTGTTACAAAAGTTTGTTGCATTTCTCATAAACACCGGGGAATCTTTCCATAAAATTACTGGCATATTAAAGAAATTGGCCTTGAGTTCTGGAACTCAGCAATTAATGAGCGAGTTGTTGAGCACCACAGATGAGTTTCTTTATGCTGACCTTGAGCAAGGAGTCGTTGTGAAGTATCATCCCTGCATTTATACCGTGAGCAGTGTAGGAAGACTGTGTCCCTCACACTTCATCATGCATCACTGAACTGTAACAAACTCTGACAGGTATAGAGTGTATCTCTAAATATTATGACACTCTGCTAGTGACAGCTGGAAAAGAAAAGCTGGACACAATCACAGTTCTCACATTTACTGGAAAAGATGAGCTGCCATCCATAGCAAGCATATTTCAGGAAATGCTAACGAATAAATTTTTAAAAATTTTAAATGTCTCATTTCCTGACATTTTGAAATGCAGAAAAGCACCAGTTACAATTGCAGATGCTTTTACTGTCAGCAATTAGTCTTCATGTCTTATGTGTAACATCGTCATAGAAACCACTGCTAAAAAACCCAACAAAGCCCTAAAAATCTAGAAAATTCAATAACCTTGCTCAATTACAAAACAACTCATAGTAAAGGTCACTTGCCAAAGCAACAATGTTTGCATAATACTTGCATATGAGGATTCAAGCTTGGAATGTCACAAAAGTATTCCAAGAATATACTTTCGGCAAATTGAGTTTTCTCATTAGCCATAAGTATTTCTAAAGTAATTTAATTAAATATTCATTTCAAAATGAGAAAATTATATTCAAGTACTGCATCTCATACAGATGACAAGTACACAAAGGAGAACCGCATCTTCCCACCAGTGCTCACTTCAGCTTACAATTCCTCTTTAATTATTTTGATGAGTGTGCATTTAATTCAAAGCATACAGTGCGGTAGGTTCAGTCACTCTGTTCAAATACAGATGCTGTGAGATGCACAGATACCCACTCTTCTGCAGTTCAACAGGAGGACACTTCAGCCACGGTACCCAAAGAAAGTTTCTGGTATTTTCAAAAATAACAACAAAATCTTAGACATTACAACTTTTCTCACAGCCAGCCAGGTATGTGCTGCACAGCAGTTGAACTCAACGCTCTCTTAAAAGCTGCTGTTTTGCTTGCATGATGAAATATAGAGATTTTCCTTCATAAATAAGAATATTTATTTCTAGAAAGGATTACTAAACTACAGTTTAATTCAGGAAACATAAGTTTTCAACGCAGCTATGCAATAAACCAGCATGCTGGAACAAACCGAATTTTTAATCATTATAAAGTGAGAAATGAGTACTCAAAAAGGCTTCTATTTATGCTTTGCAATTATTTTTTTCTAAATACATTTTTGTTTGTATGGCAATACAGTTACAAACAAATTATTCAGAAGTTATAGCAATCATGGGTATGTCTTTGCTGTAGCTGATTTTGCAGAATCAGAAACAGCCTTGTTTAACAGTATCACTTAATTTTATTATAGTATTAGATTTATTGCTTTCAAATATTTTGATAAAAAAGTTTAATCTCAGGGAGTATATATATGACCACAAATATTTATTTTCCATCTTACCTAAAATGCTTTCCCGTAATTTATATTATACTAAACATTCTTCCAATACATTATATTTGATGCTTCATTCAGTTTATTTTGCTCAGAACTTTCTCAAAAGCAAATTCTTCTGAGATATCTTTCTTTATATTTTATAAATGTGTGGGGGAGAAAAAAAAAAACGAAAAATTTACCTGATTTGGTTGTTCCTTTGATTATTAGGTATTTAAAAGGAGATTCATTCCTGAGAGTTCCAATTCTGCTTTTTGGCTCTCTACTCAGAGGAGCTGAAGCTAAACACTTCAAACTCAACTCTGAGTTACTGACCTTGCCAAGAATGTCAAAACATCTCACCTTTGCAGGAAATCAGTTCAATTTTATTAACTTATGAACATTTCCAGCCAGCAGACCAGAATATGTTGACAGCACATTTCATACTACTTGGGGCATGAGGCATTTTTCCTTATAGCTATTTAAAATTCTGATCTGGATGCAGGGAAAAGAAATGGGATGGTTCATTTAATGTCTTCAGCAAAAGCAGTGTCTAAAGCGATATTTATTAGGAATGCTTCGTCTGAAGTTCCCTGCATATCCATAGAATTTCATGGAGTTTTCCTTCCTTTTCCCATTTTTCACTAAACTTTCCTTATTCCTTAGCAAACTGAGTTGGGAGAGAATGAATAATAAAGTAACGAAGAGACAAATAAATCAAGTGTACATTAGAGGTAGCTGACAAGACAATCCTGAATCTTTTCCAAGAGCTTTCTTTTTCTTTAAGTTCTTAATGCTAAACTTAAAATTCCTAACACTTGCTTTTCCAAAGTGTTCAGGATCCAACAGGTTCAACAAACAGTGGTAGTTTAAAGTGGAAAGAAATGAAGAGTAGGACAGTAGAAGAGTGGAGGAGGATAGGAGGTAAAAATGAGTGTACAGAGACAAGTGGATAACACTCAGACATTTACTCAAACTCACTGTACATGTTATTTCATCTATGATTTATCACTGCCACACCTCTGTCTTCATCTGTGAAAAAAGTATGAAAGCTGCCTACTGCTTCAAGTGCTTTCAGCCCCATGGTTTAGAAGTTCCTAAAGGAAAGTTAATCCCTGAATCAACAACAGACAATGAACTATGCACCAGGCTGTTAAACCCCCTGATTTTCCATTGCCTATTCATCTTCTCTATATGAATTAAACCCTAAATGAGGAACTTACAATTCACTTGTTGAGTGAATTCATACAAATTCAACAAACAGCAGTAGAACATCAAGAGAGTTGATTTTTTTTTTTTTTTTTTTTCAGACTCTATACGATAAATCTACCTGCTTGGCTGCTTGGTGTGTAACAACATTCTTAGCAATTAGATGGCCACATTCTCCTTAAGCAGATGGAACAGAGCTTAATGACACTTGAAACTGCCATAGTAAAGGCATTTTTATGGTGACCACTTGTTTTATTCACTTCAGTGCAGTGGAAAATGGAGTTTGACAGAGATGACAGGTGACCTGAGGTTCACTGGCAAGCTGCAAGTTAGTATTTTGTGTTCTTGGTTTTCACTTCTGAGTGCTTCTTCCACTCAAGAGGTCTTCAGAGAGGATTATGAACCCTAAATGAATTTAGCTCTCTTTTATGACAAAAATAAGATACATTTTTTCTTCTAAGATTTCTCAAAAATTCGTCATCTTAATTTAAATACCTAACAGTTGCTTTCTGAGAATTTCGTCATTTCAATTTTTAGCTTATACATTGAATAAAGATGTAATGCTAATTTTCAAGGTCTATTTCTTGCATTTTTGGGGGTTGTGTTTGACTCAAAGTAGGGTTAAAACCCCAAGATTTTTCTTTTGTTTAAGTCTGACCACATATGTGCTACAAACACTTGACTACCACACTTAAAATTCACGTCACTGTGCATTGAAACTTTCTAAAAGGCGAGATCTCTATGACATTAAAGCTACGCTTGATACTACCCCTGTAGTTAATGGTCTGTTAGATACCCTTTTATTTCCCTGTTTCAGAGGGTTTATAACTTCAGGACACATTCTTTGCAATCTGAAGCTGAGCGTATAGGATAGTAATCCAGGAGGAATTTTATTAGGCATACACTCAAACCTCCTATAAAATAGATTTTAAATAAAGATCTCTTTTTGTGCTTTTATATAGAAGGAAAGATTAATAACACTTTTTTTGGCACCTATCTATAACAATGTTTTTCATAGTGAAATACTTCTTAATATGAAAAATGACACTGTAGAATACAAAAGAAACAACATTTTTGCTACAAAGAACTCAGTATGTATTGATCTTTCTTATTACTATTTATTTTTAATAATTTAACTGAATGTTACAGCAGTGGTGAAAACAGCAAAACAGAAATAAAGTTTATCTCATAAATAATTTCTAAATCAAAAGAGGCAGAGATTATCAAACCCAAGACTTTTTACTGTAGTAAAAAGTACTTTAATTGTGATTAAACACCTTGGTTGGAAGTGTTGCTCAAATTTCCACAGGAGCTGAGCAGAAAAGAGCTGGCAAAGCAGAGAGAGGAGGACCCATCAAGTTCCATTTGCTTTTTGGTCAAACATGGTAGCCTGGTTTTGAAGTTCAGCCCCTCTTTCTGTCTTTGGCTACAGAAAAGTTTTGGAGCAGTAAATTATCTTTAGAGGAAACCACAGCAGAAACTCTGTTTCCTGTGTTCACCTACAATCCCGGTGGCTATGCAAGTGTCCTGAGCCACCTGAGACTGATCTTTTGGAAAAACTGAGCTGTACACAGTAGGAATGCACAGTACGGGAAAGTGGAATACATCAGTACTTTTAGTTCTTGTTAAAAGAAAAAAATATGTTAATCTTCCCAAAGAAATATTTAAAAATCCCTTTAATTTATCACCACCATTGGAGTAACACATAAACCATTTCTGGGAATGCCAATTTTACCCCATAGATATACATTTCTCAAAAGCATTCCAACTTCCTAAGCAAAATGAAACCAGGCATTGTTATGTAATAGGCAATTTGACTGAAATGACTGTAAATCTCTTTATCATGATGGAAAGTGTAGTATTTTTAATGTGTCTGAATAAGTATTTATGAAACATCCTGATCTTTTGAGGCACATAATGCGAGTGTGCATATTAACGTAATTTACAGAATTCATCTTATGTAATCCGCTTATTAATGTATCCATAATTTTCATTGTCACTGCAAAGAGTGTTTATTTCAATCAGATAGAATTTGTTTCTCCCTAAGGTGGCAGAGTGGCTGCTCTTCCGAACGTGCATTCCAGTGGGACACAAGGACTGCTTTGTTATGCTTTGCTGCAGAATGATGACTCCAAAAGATATTTGTAAATATTTTGTTGAATTGAAGCCTGAAAACGCTCCAAGCCCCTGCTAAAGCGTTTTTCATCAGAGGCACAACATCATGTCTGGAAACAGTAACAGCAGCTATTACTGTCATCCCTGTGGCTTGGAAGACAGGAGCCCTCCGGTGGGAGGACAGGAGTTCTCCTCTCAGCATCGCCACTGACTGGTATTGATTGCTCTGTCCACATCGAGCCCTTCACGTTGAAGAGATCTCATTTCTCTTGCTCTACAAAGCAGAAAGTTTGGATTGCACATTGCTCACTTCTGGCAATGCTCGCATTACAAACTCAATTTCCAGCACAGCAGTTCCAAGTTTTATTCACTTAGCCACTCAGAACAAACATTCCTCATTTATGAAATTGTACTTAAGGCACTTAGATAACAGTACAGAGAGTTCTCTTCTGTACCAGAGTCCTCCTACATGATGCAAGGAAAAACATACTAATGTATATGGAAAAGGAAAAAAAAAAAAATCAGGTTCTTCACTTAAATGTGAATTTAGGAAGTCCCAGAGATGCTGAGTTAGCAACTACTTTTGTGCATATTGCTAATTTTCAGCTGACAGGCAGCACTGAAAATTGGAGTGGTAAACATTTGCAAAGCAGTATTTCTTTATGTAGGTTTAATGGGTATCAGAGTTCTGCTTTGACATCTTTTGAAGACCTGAGCCCCACTTCAGGAAAATCAAATCAATCATGTATCCACTTAGAACTCAGCAAAATCTGTTAATGGTTTAATTATGTTACTGTATAAAGCTTTGCTTCCTTCCCTGTCACTTCAGTGTATCCTCTAGCTTGTCCTTTTTCACACAAACAACCCCAAAACAACTAACCTCTAGTTCTTTTTAAATACTTCCTTCTTAATAAACACATAGGTATGCTCAAGTGAACGCTGCTTTCAAGCATTTTCAAGGAAACAGAAAGCATGTTTGGACACTATGAAACTTTCCATTTCTATATGTACAATATAAATCCAAATGCTTTTGGGAACAAGACAAGTGTTAGGGGTTCAAATACCTTTATTCCTGTATCATAAAGTCCCACCATTCTCAGGCACAGACACAGAAACATCTCTTGCTTGCAGCTCACAGAGAAGTGGAAGCGGGAGAGAGGAAAAATAAGCCAGTAGATTTTTTTTCTCAATTCTTCCCTAACCCTACAGCTTCATCCCTCAAAAGCCTTCCTCATAGCCACAGGTCTTCTAAAATCGACACACTCACCCTTTAAGGCCCCTCACGTAACCCTCAGCTTCACTCTGTATCTCTAATAACTCCCTGGATAATCCCCTCTCCTCCCTCCTTTGTTCCCTGCCACTTCACCTGGACAAACAGCACATGCTGCAGCCGGGTTGGGGTGATATCCCCTGACTGGGGGCTGGTTACAGGACAGAACAGATAAATGCTCAGCTCTTCTTCTGTGGGCTTTTCTCTCACAAATCTGAGCTTCCTTCCTCTGTGTGGAGTAAGTTACTACCTCTTGGTAGAAACGGTGAATTTTTGGACATTGCACCTAAGTGATGCGGTTGCAGTAGGCCGCCGAGTCCAGAAACAATTACTGACAGTCAGCAGACAGAATATTTGCATAAATGTGTTTTTCAGGACACTAAGCTAAAA
Source organism: Dasyornis broadbenti (assembly GCA_013397935.1). Classification (NCBI taxonomy): domain Eukaryota; kingdom Metazoa; phylum Chordata; class Aves; order Passeriformes; family Dasyornithidae; genus Dasyornis; species Dasyornis broadbenti. Next base: position 704,038 of record VZRN01001092.1, on the reverse strand, counting down.
TGTGATATTGGAAGCTGTGGAACTGTTTTAAAGGAAGGGAAATGAGCATAGTTATGAATTGTGGTGATTTTCAATATTGTGACAATGAAACTAAGTGCCAGCTTTCTCTCTTTGTATTGCATTCAAAACAGCTCAGCTGAGAAGTGAACTCCACAGTGGATGGCAGGCTGCTGTAATAGAAGCCTCTCACTGTGCAAAACCTGTTGTTACTTTTTTGATGTTTCAGTTGTCTCTCCAAATAAAATCATCCGGTGCAAATGTGCTTGAGGAAGCATATGGTATGTAAATAAATAGCAGGAGGTTTATGCTAAACAAACTTGTACTTTCTCTCTTCCAACCTTTCTTTCTTCCTCCCTAAGTTGACCTTAAACATACTTGGAATGAAAAACTGATTCTCAATTATGCGTTTATACATGATAAGAGACAACCAGGCCCAGCCCAGTGAGGTCAAGTTAGCCATTGTTTTTATGAGTGATAGCTAACATAAATAATATTTCCAGTCTCCTCAGCTCTATATATCTTTCCCTAGGATGAAGATGACAGGAATGTGCATGATTACATGAGGTGAGACAAAGGACGTCATACAGCACTGCAGGATTAGATCTCTCAGAAGGTCGCTTTTCCACTGTGTCCTCCTGATTGCTAGCAATCAGAGAGAAATTTAGTCTTAGTGAATTCTTTCTCCTCTACCCACCTGAGTGACAGCCAGGAAACTGTACAGGACTGCAAGGCTTTCTTAACTCTTTTCAATCAGCTGAAGGAGGACACAGAATGAGCTAAAACAGCTTCTCCTCCTCTTCTGAGTTCCAAGTTCAGCAAAGCATATCTGTATCTTTAGTTACATGCTTAAGTTCTAATAAAGGCTGTGTGTTTGGACTTGAGTAACTGAGAAAGATGATCCCTGTCCTTCACATGCCACAAAGCATTAGTGCTGAAGCAAGTTCAGCAGTGCTATCCCTGAGAGTCCAATGATTCTGCGAGAGCCAAGAACTGTGTTTGACGGCCTAATATACTGTACCTTTGAGGGAATTTGCTCTATCATCATTTGCATTAGGCAGTATGGTTGTTGTGATACATGTCAGCTGGAGGCACCTTAAAAATGATGCCGCACATTTCCCGTAAAATATTGCTGCATGTTCAGAAGCTTTACAGGCTTCAGCTTAAGGAAAACATCATTGTCTGCATTATCTGAATGCCAAATCTGAGCAGACTAAGAAGAAATACATTTTGTCACTCTAAGGATGAGAAGGTCAACATCAAATGAGTCTCTCACTGCCCTGTCCTTTAAAAAAAGGAAACAGACTGTCCTGGGATGGAGAGCTGGAAGTGTCCTCAGAGTGTCAAGATGTCCTTAGACATAGATTAGAAATGAAGATGTGTACACCACCTATGCAACCACTACAGAATGATTTGAAATAATCAAGGGTACAGCTCATACAAGTAATACAGACACACCTCAGTTAGCTTTGAAGTTAATAACCAAGATTTTCACAATCCTGTAGGTCAGCAGTATGGAACTCAGGTGAGCTGGAATAGCTGGCTGCTATTTCGGTAAATATTTTGGTAGCTCTCCTTAATGAACATCACAAGGCAGCAACTCTGTGGTTTGAAGACTTGGATTAACTCATCTAACTTAGCACACCAAAACCACCTTGCACAGGATTTGAGGAGGGAGAAGACACAGAAAAGGCTGTAATGACACTCTGCACAAAGAGGATTTCACTCCCGCTTTCTAACTTACTAATAACTTGGAGTGTCAGGACTAGAAAAATGGTAGGTCATATCTAATGACATAACCTCAGGACAGAAGAATAATAATAAAGTCCAACAGTTTAATGAACTACTGACTAACTCATGGTGACAGACTTTCTTCTACATGAAACATGAAAAAAATGTGGACTTAGCCAGCCAGAGAGGACAGTGCTTAATCACATCATTGCACTTCCTCATCTGAGCCCCCTGAGAGTGCACACACTCCAGCTTTTAGCTTCCAAAAAAACTGAGACAGTTCTCCATCCACTCAAGCATCTCTCAATACAAGCAATTCACATCAAGACAACTGTGTTCTACATTAATTATAAGAATTAGAAACCTATCACTAAATTTTTAATATAATTGAATGTATGAGAAACGAGATGAATCAGCTCACAGAAAATGTGAATCATAAATGTCACCCCTGGAAAAAACACAGGCTAATCTAAGGTTTCTACTCCAGCCAGGAAAGATCCTGCTTAGGTTTACATCCTGGTGATTCATTTTGTGGAAGGAAAAAATAATTGTTTCTGCTCTTTCACAAAAATGCAGTTTGTGCAGTGTCATCAGTACGTCAACAATTTATATTTGTTTCACTGCACAAAGGAGTTTCAAATCAATTTCAAAGGCTGTACATTTGAAAAGCAGCCAGCTGGCTATTCAGAACTTTGAATGTGGTTGCCTTTATCTTACCAAGCAAATAAATAGACAGCCAAACATAAAGGGAATTTACAGCAGTTAATTAGCAAATGCCATTGTCCTACTAAACAGAAATTATTTCCACACAGTTGGATACTACTGCCCTTAACAGACCCTCTCCATGATACTTCTTTCATAAAATGTCTACTTATTTCTGTACCCTTTTAGCATATTTGTTTGTTGAAAATCTGCCTTTCAGATGGCTACCTAAATGTGTCACAATGGGCGACATAAGGGAACAAAATAATTTCTTTCAAATGCTGTAATACGGCATTTGCTAAAGCCTGGAAAAAAGATTCAGAGATGTTTTATTCTGCAAGACTAGATGTTTTTACTCAACGTTTTTTTTTTTTTTACTAAATCTTTGTTTTACTAAATGTTTTACTCTGCAAGACATGTTTATATTAGAAGGCAACTTCATGAAAAGAAAATAATTCAGTCTCTAATCTGTAGACCCATGTCAGCTATACCAAAACTAATCAGGTGTATTTTTTATTATTGCCCTATCCAGGCTGCCTTCCAAGCCCTTGGAGGTTCTATCTTCAGTCACTTACGTGCCCATACATTTTTACACAAGACAAACAGTTTGTAGGCTCTCAACCAGTACAATATAGAGAAACTTGAAGAAAGTAGGGTTTTAAACCTGCCCTTGCACTTACTTTTCTTCATATGCTCAGCACTTGTCTTGCACTGTCTCCTATTCCACAATTTCCAATCCTCCTGCCACAGCAGAAGGACAAACAGCACCTTCATTTTAGTCAAGACAGGAAAAGATTTTTGCGACCACTTTGTCCCTGAAACCACATCTGAAATCCCATTCACCTGTGTAGAAAATGACTTCCCTTTTTGAAGGCAAGAGCACTACAGGATTCTTACCCAGACTAAAATTGGAATACCTGATTTCAAAGCAAACATCAGCAGGCCTGGCATGTGGCTTTGTGATCCTGAGACTGAAGTGCTGCTATGGCTAACAGGGGTCTGGAACTACTCAGAGTCTGTTTCACCACCTGTCTCTTCACAAGAGACAAGTTTTACCGGAAACTTGGAAATGCTGATTCTTGTGCATAAAAACCTCAGTGATTGAGTCAATAGAAATTATGCTTTGCTGATTTCACGGATTTATAAAAAAAAAAATCAAACACAAAGCAATCCACAAAGGTGTGAACTTAATCCCAGCTGTTACCTGCTGCGGAGACAGCACCTCATCTCAAAATCAGGTGCTTTTGCTGAGGAGTATCTACACTGACTGTTGGGTGACATGGTTCGCTGGTGAACTTGGACATGCCAGGTTAAGAGAGGTCTTTTCCAACCTAAATGATTCCAAGACTCGATGTTGTGCTCCTTTTTTGTTACTATTTTTAACGCTGTTTCCACTATCCATGTATATTTTTTTACCTTACTTATTTTCCCCCATATGTTTTCCTGTACTACCTTGCCAGCTTGCTTCTTCCTTTAAGTTTCTTTTAAGGCACAAGATATAGATTTCAATTTTTTTGAAGTCTGGCCAAGTGACAAAGGAGAAACTATGTCTACAATAATAATAAAAACAGTGCAAAAGAACAGGAAGTTTCCATGGTATTCAAGATTTCAACTTGAACTCAAAGGAATGCAATTAAGTGCAATCAAATGAATCTAATGCAAAAACAATATTATATTATGCATTATAAATATTATCAATAACAGTTATCAACATGTAACAGAAACCTTCTCTCCTATGAACTTTTTTACAAATTTGGGATAAGCTTTATCATTCTTTCCTTTGTATCTAAAGTCCAAGAAGTTTCAAATAATATAAGCAAATTACTTCTAATTTTTTTTTAAAGAATGTGGAAAGGAAATGAGAAATCATTTAGCACCCACTGTAACAACTTTATAACAGTAGCAAAAAACATATGTGGGCACACATACATACATCCATATACACAAATTTACACATGTGACAAAGAATGAATGTTAAAAATACTAGTTATCAATATACTTACTGGTCTAGGGGATTTTTAAAATTTGATTCATTAAATGAATGGGCATTTTCAAAACACATTAAAAATATGAACTTTCTAATGCCTGTGAGATGATGCATAATATATACTAGACCTGCATTCAAAGATGTGTTACAAACTGAAAAAGTTAAAATTAAAGAAAAAGGAAAATCAAATTTGTTCAATACAACATTTTGTTTGTCCCTTTAAAAAAAAAATTGATCCATAATATAGTACAGAAGTTTTAATCCACCTAAAATTACAAAGGTACTATTGCTTTTAATGTGGGGTTTTTTTTTCAGTCTCTCTGCTTCATAAAACATAAAGTAGCACACTGTGTTTGATCTTAAAAGCTAAAGAAGTTTCAGAAGGATTGTTTTTTTTTTTTAATATATATTTGCAGTAATATAGTCATTTTTAATGTTTCACCATCTAATAGATCAGCCAATGTATAAAATCAATCTTTAATTCCATGGCAAGAAAAGAATTCTTGGTTGCTTCAATAATTGCTGCAGGAACAGTGGCTACCCTAATGGCACCACTGAGGTTGTAGGACTGTAGCACATGCTGCAACACAGAAAATGCTGTTAAAAATGGATCATTTCCATTCCCTCACTGGCACAGTGTTTCTAAACCATGACATCATTCTGCATTACACACGGAGTTGTTAGGAGAATAATAGGTTAAAAATAAAGAAAAATAAGCATAGCAAATGAGGAATTCAAGCTGAGGACTAAGAGCAAAGGTCAGCACGAAAACCAGCAAAACCTCAGAGATCTAAGGTTAGAATAGTGAAACAAAAGGAAAACATGGAGTGAAAGTAGAGGCCAGATTGAGACCTTGATAAGCTCCAAGTGGCTCTGATGGTACAAGCTTGTTTAACATGAGGAACAGAAGTGCAATTCATACGCCTGAATAAGCCAGCTAATCTTGTTAGGGTATGCATTCATGTAAAATTAGTCTCTGCATCTCTGTCTGAAAGAAACACTTGGATCTTTTTAATTTTTATGGCCGATGGCAGTAAACGATTGCAATCATTTAACAATCGGGCTCTTTGCAATTCAGATCCGTTCTCAAGGTTGCAGCAGCCCACACTTCCAACCCAACAATGGTCAAGCTGAACTCATTTGGTTTGACTCCCTGTGTGCTATGTTTCACATTATCAGAGTGCATTTCTCTGCTAAGGCTTCCTGACAGAGATCTAACACACAGGCTGTGTCAGCTGCAATTCTGCCCATCACAGAAAAAGCCCTGATAAACTGTGGCAACAGAGAGAGCCTACTGCCCCAAGTCCCAACATGATCACATAATTATTGACCACGTTCTCTTGACCTTTCTATTGCTAGTTCAGGGCCTTGTCTTATGATTATTCAATGATTCAGTTATAAAAGACTTCGGTACAAACTGCACATTTTAAATAAAAACATTTATTCAAGAGCAGAGCGTGTCACAGTAACTTAAAATAAAATCTGACTAGGGAATCTATGTGTTTATTATCACAGTAGCTGTGCTGCTGGGCGTTTGTAGATTATCTGGCCCATGAGATTTCAGCAATGGGATGGCAAAAAAAAAAAAAATAAAAAATTAGTAGAGTAAGCAAAATCTACCCCAAACTTTCAGAGAAACTTAAAACTAATCATAGTGAAACAAACTAAAACCTTGCAAATTTTTATTAAATGAGGCTACTTTGCATGCTTGCAAGATATGAAGTAAATTAGAGTTGCCATTAGAACAGAGAATATTTCCTAGCAGGAATAAACCAAACTATAAATAGAAATCTGTATTACTCCAAGTGCTAGAAGCACCCTTTTATATACTATGGATACTAAGATACAGATAATTAGGATATGCAGGCTAATGCTGCTACTAATTTAAAGGGGCGGGTGAATACAATGTAAGTTTTCACTGATGTATCAAAGGGCTAAAACGTTCTGAACTGATACACAATCTCTTTAATAAAAAATAAACAGTGGTAGAGGCGTCTGTCATAACATGGACCTCAAAGGAAACCCAAGACAATCTAAATCCACAGAAGTCGATGAAAGGATTCCTCAGGGAAAGAGGTCAATATTCCAACAGCACAGAAAGACAGGAATTGTTCATTGAAGAGCAACACTTCCTTTTTCTACCCTCACTGGAGTGAAATATGCTTGTTTATCGTCTACCCCATTTATGTAGGCAGATATGCAGCATCTCTGCCAACCTGTGCCAATATTGCTCCACTGTTATCTTAAAGATCTGACCAGAGAGAAGTAGCACAGACCTAATCTCCCTTAAATCCACATTAACTGCGACAGATATATTTTCCGTGTGCAATCAGTTCCATTTGGTAGTTGTTGTCTTTGGTCTGTTCTTGAACTTTTGACTCTCTTCCACTGTTTGTTGAGGAAAACTTTAACAAATGTAAAATAGCTGCAGTGAGAGAGGAAGAGAGAATAAATCTGAGGCTCCAAACATTTAGGAAAATCTGACTGCATGGCAAATGGATGCATGATCAATAACAGAGAGACAGAGAGAAACACATTATACAAAAACATTGAGAAATATTCCAGATGTCAGCCACACTAAGCCTCAGACGTCAGATAACAACTGTAGGAACACATTCACACTTTGATGTTCAGCTCTACTTTGGGCTGAAGGTTGTTACTATTCTCTTTTTAGCAAGTAATATTTGCTGATACAAATTGGGGTACTGTGGTTTTTTCTTATGGTCCTTTGCTAGTGACATGGAAAGTTAGCCAAGTTAAAATTGGATTTTTTTCTCACAAGTGCTTATTCCTGAAGGTAAAATTGAGATGAAGGTGGCACAATTTTATGTTTGCATACTTCATATTACAAAATTATATATTATTTACAAGGCTTGTATATTATTTTAGAGATCTTGTTCAAACGTTTTCTTGTGTTTCAGCTAGAAAAGAAAATGAATCTATAGAATCATTGTTAAAAGGTTTTATGGAGGCAAAATTCAATAGAACTTACAGTTCAAAAAGTTTCATAGAAAAGACAAATCTGTTAAATGAGTATTAAAAAATAACAGGTGAAATTAATGACAAGTTCTATACAATATTTTTATAATGAATTCTGATGAATTTACAAAGTAACATAAAAGTTTCCAAAATATGCCAGTTTACTCAGCAGTTTGATTTAATTCCAGATTCCTTCTGATCTTTCAGAGAAATAAGGGATATCCCAGATGAATAAGCAAGAGGATGTCCTAAAACCTTGATGTATGCAAGAAAATCACAGCAGCAAGATAAACTGTCTGCAATGGCTTTGATGCTGACACTGCCTTTCAGCTAAGGACTACCCAGAGCACCATGGAGATGCAGGCTAGGACCAACCCACAGCTCTGGAGCCCCAGAGGAAACCAGAATATGATGTCTCTATTGTGAAAAAATGAAATTATTAGCATGCATGTCCATCAAAAACAGATTAAGAATTTTTGTTCATACAAATGGAAAGTTAAAAAAACCAAAATCTTCTGTCCCATTCCAAGTCCTACCTATTGGAAAGGAAAAACATATAAACACTTTAGTTATTGCTATGCATGTTGTAAGACACAGTTTAAAAATCTGGAAAGCAGGTCTGGCTTTCCGCTTCCAGGAATATCTATTCTGACAAAAGTCACAATATTCACATGATTAAGATCCTGCTACTTGGACAGAATAAAATGTGTAACACATAAATTACATTTAGCAGGTTTAATGAAGTTTTGATTTGTGTGTTTTGTCCCCCGACACTCCATCTTTCTTCACTCATAAGGATATCAGATTCCCTTGGGGTCTCTGTGAGTCCTGATGTGTCAGGGATGGGTTATTGCATCTCTGCACAGAGTGGTTTGGTGGTTACTGCCAAACACAACACGTGTTGTTGTGTTCTGGCCCCTCCCTCAATGAGAGAAATAGGATGGGTCTCAGTCCTCTAAACAGCCACTTATTTTCCTGAAGCTCTGTTTGAAGGAAGATTATCTTTGCTATTTCTCCTTTTTTTTTTTTTTTTAATTGTCCAGTAATTGTGACATTTATCAATGGCCTAAAATTTTCAGAAGGATACAGAGGACAGAGAAAGATCACCCTATTTCCCTAGCCAAAAATTTATGAGAAGATTCTCTGAAGTCACAGATTAGCCAGTATTCCTTGAAGTGCTCCAAGCTCCTCTCTGAGCTCAGCAGTGCTATTCCAGAGCTGGTCACTCCGAGTGACAGGAAGGCCCCTGAAGTTGGAGAGTGGCACTGACAGGCTGTGTAATGACACCGGCTCACGTCTGCACCGCAGCCAAGGTCCGAGCCGACAGGGCCTGACCCCTGTCACTGCTGTGCTGCAGGAGGCTACAGGACAGCTGCAACAGTCTGCTGCCATAAGAAAAGCCTTTCAATGCAAATCAGATGTTTCCTGGTGAAAGACCACTTTTTAAACCTAATTAGGAATGGAAATCTCCCTGCTTCTCTCTCTGCTACATGTGTGTACTACGGAAGATCCATGGAAATGACGGAATGGAAACCTTTCATTTATTGCCAAGTATATTTGGCATTAACGTTTGATATTTAACACATTCATCCAATAATTTGTGTCCTGACCTCGCTAACATTTATTCCTCAAAAGGGCTGGAATTTGCAGATTTTGTTTCAACCATCAGAAACACCATTGTACTACACTTTCTGCCACCAGCGTTCTTCTGCCTGTCTGGATTTATCAAAGAATGCGGGCTAGTAGCAGTATTCCACATATGTTCACTTTGTATAATCCTCAAAAAACAAAGGCGCTCAGAACTGCAAACAAAGTGAATTTAATTCCTGCATAGACCAAATGCAGTATTTCCTCTTTGTGTGTAGTAGGAGGAAACACTGTCTTTGCTTACAGAATTTTGATAATCTTTGGTAAAATCCTCATCATAATCTTGTACTTTTTGCATATTTAAAGCATGTTGTTGATCATCCCAACTATAGAAAACAGCAAAAGAATATGCCTAGTGTAAGACATACAGATTTACAGTGATACATTAGTCCTTGTTTTTCCCTGATCTGAAACAATATTAAAGGATAAACTGACATACTGTGTATCTAAAATCTCTGTGCTGTGTATCTGTCTCTAAAAACAAGAGGTACTGCAAGCTGTTACTGTCTCAAAACATGTGAAATGTGCTCTGCATAAATGAAAGGCAAATTATTCATGTTTATGACAATACTAATTAAAAGTTAAACAAATTGCAGAGTCATTCTGGTGCAAGTAAGGTTACCTGAGTACCTGCTATGGCCACTAAAGTACAACAGCAGCACAGGCACAGCCACATTAGCATATGGCAGTTGGAGAGGGACAGAGGAAAGGTGAGAGAGCCACCTGAGAGAATTGGCTGCAAGTGAACAGAATCTGATTCATGGAAAAAATAACTCTGTGGGTTTGCTTGATATAAAAATGAGCAAAAAATTGGTAGCTGCCTCTGTGAGGATTCAAACAATGTATAAAATATATCTGTCACCCTCTGTGAGCAAACAGTTCTGAGTGGGTATTTAGCCACAAGCACACAAAATCCAGCAAGTTTTCACCTGAAGTACACTGGAAAAAAATGCCCCTTTGTACAATGTGTGAAGAGCGAATCACAAGTTGGGGTGGGGAAAATATCAACGTAGCGTCATTGAAAATAAATATCCATTTTATCCTAACAGATGGCCAGGTGGCAATATAATGCTTTGTTAACTTTATAGCAAGGGCACAAGCTTTTGTGCCTTTCTAACCACCTGAAAGGGGAAAAAAAAAGCCACCACCACACCCCAAATCTATGAGCTATTTGTTGGGCAGAATTGTTGTTATTCACACCCCTCTCTCCAAGGTATGTTTTATGAAACTCAGATGATGACATTCCATTCCACTTCAATAAAGGCACGCAGAGGACGGCAGCAGGTATCGCCCTGCCCGACAATGAATAACACAGTCATTTGCAGTTATGTCAGGGTGTTGTTCTTACAGTGTTGCCATCTAGAGCATGTGTGGTATGGATGTGAAAGGTGATGAGGACATCAGTTCAGATAATGGGGCACAATTCAACTCTCCCTGAAATTAACAGGACTTCATAAACTTAATTTAATTAGTTTTGGACCAAAGTGCTGTTCATAATTCTCTGTCCTACAAAATCCAAAAACAAACTCGGTACAATTGTAGGCAATTGATACAGCAAACTGATTAAAGGGACATAAACACTGAGTGCACAGCAAATTCACTGGGAACGGTGGCTAAATATCTTTGCTGCCTTTAATACATCCCATTTTAAGAGTAAACAACTGTTCACTTATCAGTGATGTCAATTTTTGAAGGTTTAGAAACTGTGTATCCAAAACTATAAATTTTTAAATCCAAAATTTTATGTGATGCTGATTGAGCCTATTGCTCTGTACTAAAAGAAAAATACCAATTGATACTGAACATAAAACCTTAAGAACCTCAAAACATCTGAAAGTTTCAAAATATCTGATAAATATGCATAATTTCATTCTGAAGTTTTAAAATCAGAACAAATGTCTGCCAAAAGCAATTCAGAACAGCACAAAATATTGCTTCAGGTATTAAAATCCCTGCTGCACTAGTAACTTTCATTTGCACTTTTTAGAAAAAGCCATGCTATGAAAAAACAAAAATGGATTTCCAAGGCGCATTGTAGAAATATTCCGAACCTCTGTACTGCCAGATAAAAGTTCTCAAAGATACAGAAAAATCCCTACTTAACGCAGGATCAGTGTTCATTTCTTTGTGTAATCTTTAATGAAATTTAACATATAAATCATACCAATTACATAAAATATAGAGAGTGTGTATGGTTACAGTTGTAAAATGAAACTATCTACCTATGAAGACTATTCAGATATTTTTAGTTCTACTGTTGAATAAAATTATTCTGCAGTGGCAGAATCTGCCACAGAGCTTACTCCCCTGACATGAAGTTGGGTTTCAGACTTGCACTCCCAAAATTCATTTTAAAAGGATAAGAAAACACACAAAAGATGAAAAAAATATTAATAGAGTTAAAGTAGCAAATGGCAACTTTAAAATCTAATTTGAAAGGGGAGCTGACTTCTCCCAAGCTATTGAACATTTATTGGATACAATATGCAGTGAAATGGAATCAAACTTGATATTAAATTCAGGATACAGCCTAGGTTGGGATATTAATAATCTCTTTCAAGAAGAGTAAATGAACCTACAGAACCGGGGAAGTTTTAAGGGCGAGGGTATAAAAGAGTGAACATTGCAGTTCATTTACCATGTCAACTGACAGAGCCAAGGAACCTCCCCAAGAACCGAACTTCAGGAGCGTCTCCCACAGGGACACAAGCTGAAGGTCATGAGTGTTTACTGGTATTCTTTTAGTCCTTCCGTCCACTCTTGTTGCGGTGTCCTTTTCAGGGGTGAGGGGTTTATAGGAGGGGGATTGTTTGGGTGTTTTTTAGATTCTGGCGCAGCCATAAATGCGCAGAGATAAAAGGGTAAGCAGTTATAGAGAGAAACTTGCATCACATATTGATCTCAGTTTAGGCTACTTTCTATATTACATGGGAATCCCTGTGCTGTAATTTGAGGGATCTAAATCAAGTTTCAGGCCTCAGTGCAGAGGCACGCTCCTCCAGAGGGCAATGCAGCCTCAGCTGCTCTTTACTTTTGCAAACAGACACTTTCTGTCTACAGGGCAGACACTGAGACACAGCAATGGCAGAGACATTTATACACGCAAGGCACTTAAGCTGCAGAAGCAAATAACAGCAGGAAGAATTTGTAGGTAACAAACTAGAAATTCACCACTAGCATCAAACAAAATGATGGGATGAGAGTTTTCTGCATTTCCCATTCACCTGTACTCCTCCAGAAAATGTATTGACTTGAAAGAAACAACCTTGCTAGCTGTCCCTGAAATTCATTTTAATAAGCTGCAACTTGTTTTTTCTTATTTAAGCCATGTATTACAGTTTTCTTCTTCAAATTCTGCTTTGCTTCACATTCCACTCCATGTGTACCTCTAATGAGGAGACAACTTTTAAAATTAAAAGCATTAATAAAATGCAACTTCTAGATATTTTTAAATTAAAAAAAAAAAAGTCAGACATGAATAAGCATCTGGGGATCTGAATAGTTATTTCTTTTATTCTGAAAGCTTCCAGCAAAAGAGCTGTTTCTGGAGAATTAAAGGTATAATCCTCTACCAATGCACTGACAGATACTTTATGGCTGGTGGCTTTTTGGATAGTATGTGCTTTTAAGCCATTCATACCTGTTATAAAATAACAGTTTCACACCCACATGATGTAAATCTCTTCCTATTGGAACTGGTTTGAACTTCCTTTTATTCCCTCTTTGAGTGGGTGATAAACCATGGCTTGCCCAGCGGTGGAGCATAAATGGAACATGGAAATACCATTCCTTGAGGTCAAACTCAACCCTTATTTTGACCCTGTCAATAAGGAGAGCCCTAAGTGCTCATGTCCAAATTTAGGGAGGTCAAGAGTCCTCAGTTTCCCATTTCTCTTCCTGCAGTGATCCTGGCAAGTAAGGAAAGTGGTCTCCTGGCAGAAAACAACAGCTGCTGCATCCTCTCTTCTTCATTACACCAAGTTGCATTGTCCCTTTTGTCCTCTTAAACCTTTTGTATGGTGATTTTGACAGTCAAGAAGCAGTTTAATAATGATTATGTACCAGCAATGCACTCAGGCAAAGGCAGTGCTTTCTCTAAAGAGTCATCAATCCAGAGAAATCATTTTGACAATTGAGTTCAAGTGTAACAGCCAAAAGGCAGAGGCCTAACCTTTCAGAAGTGCCAATTTTAACAAAAACACAACACAGCTGAGATGTGTTTCATAAGAGCTTATTCAAGTGCTAGCAAAAGAGAAAAGATAACTAATGATGAATAACAGAAAGGAGAAACAGATGAATCTGATGGGGGATGGAATGAGAACAGGGAAAAAAATCAAAGATAACAGCTATACAATCAAAATCAGGAGGACAAGGAAAGAAAGATGTAAGATTAATTAAATATTCATATTAGAACCTCTTCCCATATTTTCTGGCAAAGACTAACAGTATAAGAAAATGAATATAGCTGTACAAGTTTGTCATTTACTTGGAGAGATTCCTCATGAAAAAACTTTGTCATAGCTAATCTTTTCTTCTGGAAGCTTTCTGAAGAACTGGCAGACAGAGTGTGCATTTGAATAATTGTGTAACAAAATAGTAAGTAGAACTGAATTACAGCTAAACACAAAAGTTGTTTTCTTACAGCATGATGATACAAATAAAGCAGTATTTCTAGAGGAATATTTCTTCTGGGAGAATGTCATTTCATACCAATATCATGGAAAGACGTGGCATTCTTAAAAAAAACCTGGGGTTTCAGCATTATGTTCTTTCTATTAGAAGATAAAAACCAAACAGAGCCCCACTCCACCAAGGATGAGTTTCCGTTTTGAACAGAACTAAGATTATAAACTCCCTAAGACATCAGGAAGATGTATTTTCCCTTATCTCACCAGTGGGTCCCAGTGTATAGAGCTACACAATCTCTTCAGAGCCTTGCACTAAGTATGCTGGCCTCACACACAGAACAATGACCTGCTGCCAGACACGACTGTACTGGAATTTGCACAAGTTGCTCCCTTGTTATCACACACAGCAGCCATTCAACATCAAAGGCACCTTCACTTAGGATTTAACAAACAGTTATCTTGAAGAAGAAACCGTACAAGTACGTTAATGAGACATATTAAATATGCTCAACAGCTAAAATGGGAATGAAACTCTCCAGAACTTCAGAACTTTGTTCGTTATTATCAAAAGAACATAAGTACCACTTGACAAACTTTCATGTGAGCATGGGGGGGAAGGCATCACTGTGTAATTTTGTTGAGCTAAAACATTAATTTAATCAGACAAAAAAGCCCTACTTATCATTTGATTCACTATCTTTCATAAACAATTTTACTTTCCTACCTTTTCCCTTTGTTCATTTAATTGCTAGATTGTTTTAAGAATGTACGAAGATCAAAAGCTGATTTCATGGCACTTGGAGGTGTGAAAATCAAAGACAATCATAAACAAAAGACGATTTTAAAAACCCCAGCTTTTTGGCTTCCAAAAATAAAAACCATATTTTTAGATTATGGTCTTTTTCTTGCTTAAAACAGAATTAATATTTGTGAATGGTGTGAACTACAAACTTTGTTGGATTCTTCAAAGCAATCACACCCACCTGACACAAAGCTCAGCAGAGGCAGGTACAGAACAGCCACAATATGAAGTTACCATGCACACTGAGCTGTATTGTGCCACTCGTTCATCTCAAATTTTTTCAAATTCTAGAAGTCTCATATATAACTACAGATGGGGCATAACACTATCTAGATCAGAGCAACTCAAATAATTTTAAAGGGCAAAGCTTTAAACCCACTAAGTCAATGGGATCAATGGGAAATCCAGCAACAGCTGCTGTAGGATTTCCCTCCTTGCAATTTTACCTCTTTAAAATTTTAGTCTGCCTCCTAGAGCATGTGGAAAAAGCATTAAATGTAGGCAGTTACGCCTGCATATTCCTCATTTGCTCATTACCCATTTGTGCCATGGCACTACAGTGACCTAGGGAAAGGCACATTCTGTTTGTGATGTTAGAGGCTGCTCATCCCTCAAGGCAGAACTCACTGGCAATAGCCAATACTTTGGTCAATGACTGTTTACCTGTATTTTGAAAACTTTATCTGATTTTTTTAACACGAATGTGAGGGCACTGATGAATAGGTAAAATTAGCTCCTAACATCAGCACCGGGGAAAATACTGCCCTGAGTAAATCAGGCAAGAGTTTTCATACAGAAACAAACATGTGAACAAAGTCAATGTTTTTCTTATGAAAAGCAAAAAAAAAAAAAAAGGCAATCGATTTCCTAGAAACACCAACAGCATGTCTTTGGCAGATCTCAGTGTCAAGCAGTTTCTTCAACTGGTGCAGAGCAGTCCAGCGAATGCTGCTTTTGAAATTCAGTGCTTCCAAAAGTGGTAACAGAGGGCCAAGCCCCACTGGGGGACTAAGCCTACAAGAAGCTGCATCTCTGATCAGAGAAACATTTTGTAAACACTTACGCTACTTTCCCACCTGGAGGACACTGAGCAGAACAGTATGAAAGTGCTGCACGACAGCTGCTTGCCTGAGGCCTCCCTCTGTTATTGGGAGAAAAACAAAGCCAGTACTTTTAGACACATACATCCTGCAGCTCATGTTGGCAAGAATCAAACAGGGAAAGAAAGGAATTTTTAAAACCACCCACAAACAGACAGTATTTCCCTTCTCTTGGAGTAAGAAGAACCATAAACTATGAATCTCTGTACTGGGATGCTGTAGGATTGAGCAGTAAATGGGCACTTACAGAGCGCAAGAATTGGGATGCAATGGAACAGCGAATACAATGCTCAACCTGGTAGCAGAAATAGCATCTGCAAAATATATGGATTAGAGGAAGATCTCCCAGAGATAGCAGAAACTTTCCAAAATAATGTCAGTCTGACCTGAGCAGGATGCTAGCCAAATAGAGGGATATAAGCTCTCCTTTGTAAGTCTTAGCAACAAATGTGAATTTTATATGGGTTGACAGGGAATTTTTGACTGTATAAACTACTAGAAAAATCCTATTTACTGCTGAGATGATAGACTATATTTCTTCATATCCTATTTTGCTTGCAATCCAGCTAAATCACTTTATTTCTTTATGTTAGAAATATATATTTACTTGCCTCTACCATCCAAAAAAAAAAAAGTTTAATCTAAACAAAGATGCTTACCTTCCACTAAAAGTGATATTTTTCAGCCTTAAGAGAAATATCTTTGTCAAAAAAATTGTTTGGTAATAGCTTCTATACCACAGTATTATTTCCAGTTAATGGCAGTCTTGTAAGTAGATATACAAAAAACAAAATAAAAGGCAAATTGTAGGTGTTGCGTTCATTTGCTATTTGCATGCATTTCAATTGATAAAACAATTTAAAGCAATTAAATAAAATTAGGATTTAGCTTTTTCATCATACTATGCTTGATCCAAATTTTTCACCCTAACCCCTTTTAAGGGACAAGTAATATGGAAAAACCAATAGCATATTCAAATGCTGGTGATATCCCAAACACTATATTTCAGGAACACAAATGCCCTAAATTAACACAGTATTAATTTCAATAAGAATTTGCATTTGAGATTTTTTCCTTCACAAATTGTATGATTTTATGCAATTTTCTATCAATGATTCAGGATAAGAGGAAAGCCAAAAGTTATATGTAAATTAGTGACTATATAAGGGAAGGAAACATGTTTAAATTATGTTAGCTTCATGTCAGAAAACAACAAGCCATTCTGAAAATAGTGAAAATATAATGTATTTTCCATCTGTAGGATAGATAAATCACCTGTCATAGGACACAGGAAAGCAAGAAGAATGACTCACAAATATGCAGCAGCTACCTTTTATAAGAATTCTGTATATGTGCTAAAGAGTGCTGTTGCAAAAATATGTGTTTTAAAATACTGGTGAGACAGGTTCATGTGAAGGAAAATCAGAATAAGTGCAAAAAATATGTATGACAAGAAATCAAACAAAAAAAAAAAAAAAAAAAAAAAAAAAAAAAAAAAAAAAAAACCAAACAAACAAAAACCCAAGCAAAACAACACAGAACTTGCTTAATTTCTCATCTAGGTGTGGTTTTCAATTTTAAACTGGTGTTTAAAGCTGTCTTGCCTTGCTTGGCATTCTTGCAGAGAAACCAGTAGAATTGCACAATGAAAGGGATGTCAGGTGCAGAACAAAAAATCCAGCCCAAATCATGAAACCAAATGTCAAAATTGAATAAAAACCAAACCACAGGATGAGTCAGTCAGTTGGATGGACATCATCAATATGAACTTAAATGGCATAAATGGTAAGAGCCTAGTTTTGACCCTAATTTTCTGGTATCTTAGATTTTGTAAAGTTTAACCATGGTACATGACATCAATAACTTCAAAGGCTGCATTTATGCATATGAGATTTGTAAAGAAGAAAGCTGCTACTTAAAAGCCTTTTTAATGCAAAAAATGAAACTGAATATCTAGATAATTACTTGCCTTTATCACCATTTGGGACATAGTTTTGCAATGAAAGTATAAATATCAAATTAATGTAGATTTTAGAATAGTCTTTAATGAGGAAGTGCAGGTATAGTAGAGATACTGTATTACTATAGATATATGGCGGTGCAATATCTTATTATGTAGCCTTAGTGCAAGAGAAATTCTGGATGCCTCATCCCTGGAAATGCTGAAGGCCAGGATTCATGGGGCTTGGAGCACCTTGGCCTAGTGGAAGTTGTCCCTGCCCATGGCAGCAGGAGTTGAGCTGGATGATCTTTAGAGATCCCTCCAAACCCAACTCATTCTGTGACGCTGTAACAAATAAAACACTCCTGGTATGTACAAAATAATCTGACTTCTTCAAGAGGGTTATTTTAAACATAAGATTGTAAGGCTAAAAGGGACCTACAGATACTGCCAAGAGACTCTCCACCACCACCCTACAGTGGCATACCCAGGTCTTTTAATTTCTGTCCCGTATTTGCCCACCCCTCTCCTAAAGGCTTCCACTGACAAAGTGTCTGGAATTTCTAAGATTATCTATTGCAGAACTACACTTCTAACATCATTATAATTTATTATTTTTCATTGTGTCACCTGAATGTTCTTTGCTGCAACATGGGCACCTCGCTTCTCATCCTATCTACGACATATTCAGATAAATGCATTATTGCATCCCCCATCTCCCAGGCTGTTACCACATCTCTCCATGATCTTTTATGCTATGCAACTATAAACAGACACACTTCCCCACTTCTCTCCTCTGAACACTTGCAGATATTCCGCAGACTTTTTGAACTGGTGTGCCTAAACTGTCCATGTTGTCCAGTTAAGACCATACTCAGTAAAGCTCAAGAATTAGATGTCTTACAGCTATATATGCAAGCCAGAAATATATTCCTTTTTTGTAACTAGATTGCTGTTGACTTATATTCAGCTTGTGAACCTTTCTAAGCCATCGATCAGCTCTGAAGAATTGTAACACAGTCACCCTTTTCTTAGTGCTGTTTCTGTGAAGATGATTATTTCTATCAGGTAAAACTTGCTTTCACCAGTACAGATATTGCCTCCAGTTTCTAAAAGGTTGTTTTGAAGTGTGATCCTGCTTGCAACACACTTGTGACAAAGCTCCTAGCATGCAAATTTAAAAGATGTAATCTCCAATTGCATAACTTGGGTTATTGATAGAAACACTGATGAGTTCTGGAGCTAGGACAAAGCTTTGAAGCGGCTAATGCAGGTAACTACAGTCCACACACAGTTAATCCCTCATTTCACTGATAATGAGCGTCTGATTACAGGGTTTTGACCAGTTTTGCACCTACTCCACAGCTATGTAATCATGACCACGCTTCCTTGCCCTCCCTGTTAAAGTATCCTGTGACAGACATTTTATAGCCTTTATAAAGCCCAACTGCACAAGCACCAAATGTTTTCTCCTCCATTTGAAAGGACATTTATCCTACTTTGGAAGAAAAGCATATTCTTTTTGTGTGATTTGGTTAATGAAAAACACATCTAGGCTTTTAATCTTTTTTTTTGTTTCATAGGTGCTTACAAACAGCTTAGTTTATGTTGACACACGTTTCTGGGAACTCACTGCCTGTAATTCTCTGGCTCCTCTTTTCCTCCCTTTCTAGTGAGATGATTTATGTCCATTGTGTTCTGCAAGCTTCCAGCACACTGCATGCTCTAATCAGAGGTGGACATTTCATGCATGGGTGATTTTGTCATCAACAACGTTAACAACTTGGATCTATTTTCCATGTGAACGTGGAAATGGCCACGTTCAGGAATATTATTATTGGACACTTAAGGTATTAAGTCAAAATGTGTGTGTCTGATAGTTGCATGTGTGCCACCCATGTAGGGGTACGGTATTTTTGTAACATGCATGCTCTCACAGTTCGGGAAATATTATTCCTTAACTTTGTGGAGGCATAAAATTATTAGGGTAGGCAAAAAGTAGTGTAGGATCAGTATTGTGCATCATTAACTTATTCAGAAAGCCTAAAACCCTAAGAAATGAGTGACTGGTTTTAATTAAGCTGAAAATGAAAAACATTTAAAGCAAAATAGCCATCAGAGTAGACTCTGATGGTATTAGTTTGAAACCTAATAGCAGCAGAATCTTTAACAAAAATTGTATCACCAGAAGCTGTACAGCTGATTGTGTCCCACAGGTGGGGAACTGAGGGCCCAGGAAGTGAAGCAATTTGCAAAAGGGCGCCCATAACACCAGAAAGGAAAGGAGTGACTTCCAAACCCAAACTTCTCCCAACTGGGATATGCTAATTCCCCCGCCTACCTGACCATGGCTGCACAAATATAAAAGACTAAGAAGCTACAGCTATTTAGATATGATAAGTCTAAGTAACTAAGATTTTCAAAATGTATGTGAAGCACAAAAAAACCCTAAACAAGCTCAGGCTACAGAATTCATTGTGGTTTCAGTTTTGCTAATTGCATGTGGATCAATTGACTGTCAAAGCAATTCACTGATGTCTCAATTTCACTGCCATGGTGCGCTCAATCCAATGAATCCCAAACAAAATATCAAATGATAGTCCGTTTTCCAAAAAATTACTTGTGGAAAAATTGAACAACATGGATAAAAATAATCTATTCAAATATTCATATTCCCTATAGTACTTTTGCTACTACACAACTGTACTAAAAAAAATTACATTAATTTTAATAAAATTTTGCATTTCAAAGCATTTTTTTTCACACTTAGTATGTTTTTATGCAACTTCTGTCAATACTTGAAGATAAAAGGAAAGCCAAAGGTTATATGTTAATTATTAATTATCTGTTGAAAATAATGTAATGAGATTAGTTTATATCAGGTCACACTAACTCTCAACTATTGTTTGTGAACAGCTGGAGCAAGAAAAAAATATAGCTCCAGGAAGGATCAACATTGCATTATTATATCCTTGAGAAAGAATAACTACTCTACCTTTTGTAGGCTGTGTCATACACCCATGGGTTTTTTCAAAGTTCTGTTTGGTTTGTGTGGATTTTGGTTTTGGGGGTTTTTTTGCTGGTTTTTTTTTTTTTTTTTTCCAGCCTAATGTTTCATAGCTACTTTGTGTTGGCAGGTTCCTCTGGAAGTAAGTACACCATGCAAGTTTTGTCACCATGATCCTGCTATTATTTGCTTCCATCCGGAGAAGGGGAAGAAGCCTGGAAGTGCCCAGACGAACTGCACAGCCAATGATTGCTCAAGAGGGATGACCCCAAGGAATGTTTGGATGTACAAATATCTACAGAGAGTAGAGGAGTCCCCCACAGAATTTGTTGATAGCAGCAACACTGACATTCACAGCAGTGAACGCATTCTGCTGACAGAGTAAACCAATTAACAGTGCAGGCACTGGTAAAAAAAGGTTGGTGAAGTTATTTAATTTCCAGCTGCATTGATCTTTGCATCTGCTTTGCATTGATTATTAGAGATCTAACTTTAGCAGGGGGTCATCCACATAACAAAAAATTTGAGTGTCTTCAAAATTCTTTAAAGAAAGAATAATTCTGTATGTTATCAACACTAACTTTAAGAGATAAAACCAGGTCACTGTGCTTATTTTGGAAGGCAGGTACTACCCATACTGGGCAAAGTGAAATGCGAACACTTTGGAATGGGTTCAGGCATTATATGAATCCCACCTAATTGCTACTTAATTGCACGCATACAGAAATGTACCTAAAAATCAGCCCTGAAAAGGAAATTATATATTTGCATGGAAATGGATGTTTGTGGAAGCAGTAGCAAATATTCCATACACTACAAGCAATAAAAATTATTGTTTGCATGATTTAATATCATTTTTAGAACACATTATTAGCATTCAACTTTAAATAAACAGAACTTTAGGTAGAAAGAAGAAGCAGAATAATAGAGAGGAACTACGTGTGTCTTCCAGCCTTGGACTTTGAGTTACTTCCCTACTCTTTGGAGGAAGGACAATTCAGATTTAGTTTCTTTTATGCTTCACCTATTACAGGTGACTCACCCGAGCCAAAGTCACCCACCCAGTGCAACTAAAATTTCTGCAAACTCTGAGAAAATCCACGGAGGACCTACAGGAGTGTTTGGATTTTTCTCTTGAAGAGCTACTACCGTAAATTGTCAAACCTTTTCATTCTCTCTTCATATCAGAGTTCTTGCAACATTTTTGTTGTTTGCAGCTAAATCCACTCTTCCCTTACAAGGCTTTGAGAAATTGAAGGTTTGTTTGTGTTTTAATAGGGGACAAAAGATTGACACTATGCTGCAAAGACAGAGGGAATATAAACATAAAGAAGAATCTCACCACTTTGGGCCAATATTCAACACCTGCTCTTTTGTTTTTGCTAAAAGACAAAAATGAATCATCTGTTTTGGTGAAATCCTCTATTTACAATGAGCAATCCACCATCCTCATTCTTTTAGCACCGTGGAAACAAATCCAAATGACTTTTCTTGTCATAAATTCAAAAGAAGTTATCTGTCTTCTTCCCAGGGTCCCACTAAGGACTGCCTTTCTCATTGTCTGCTGCTTTTTGCTGACAGGTAGTTCACTAAAAATTCTCCTAATGCTCTTATGTTTACAACCAGTCTCATCGAAAACTCTCAGACCATGTAGCTCAAAGTACCTCAGGCTCTGCCCAGCGGCCAGCTGCCTCAGGCAGTCTTTTTCATTAGGGCCAGTTCCCTCTTTCTCTAAAATAACCTTAATTTTACCTTCCTGTTAGCTTGAAAACTTAACCCAGTACACTTGCAAGAGTTAACAACAGAGTAGGAATTAATATCGTCCATTATAACATTAGCATTATCTCCAGAAGTATTTTATATTCATATTTGGAAAGCTCAACTTTGATAATAAATTCTACTCAACAGAATACCACAACTATTAATTTTAAAGTACTGTTATCAGCAGTAAAAACTACATCCAAGCTTCTTTCTATGCATATCCCAGGATCACATCTAATGAAACTAATTTGTTTGGATTATTGCCGTTTGGGAATCTTCAGGCTAACTACATTGTGCAAATGTAAGAAGGAACTTTGGTTATTATGTTAAGAAAAGTGAACAATTTTCTTCTCCTGGTCATAAGTACATATAATTAAAACACCTACTTAGTTTCTTTTCCTCAATTTATTTTTTAATAAAGCGAAGTAGCTCACAATTTTCATTTTAAATCTGTTGTCATCTGTTATCTTCTTTACTTTCTGAAGAATTTTTGTGGAATGAAGAAACAGATCTGCTAGCAAGCCTTCACAAATACTTTGTATTAGCTAAAAGTGGGTGTTTTATGTGTACACACACTCTGATTTCTAGCATCTTTTACATGTAATTGTTTCAAAAAACATGCTCACATGGATGTAATTTAAGACGAAAGAAGGACTAGAAGTCCTAGAGGTAGGAACAAAAGTTTGTAGCTCAGGTGTACACCCTTGATTGAGTGATTTGGGTTTATCTCTTTCTGTTCCAAACTTGAGTCCCAGAAAAGGTGAAGTCAAAAGCCATGTCTCTATGTCCAACTTAGAGATTTTTTTTTTAAGCATTAAAAGAATAAAACCCCAAACTATCCCGACGATTATCCTGCCAAAGAATATTGTAGTACAATATTTAAGAAAAATATATACGTATATGAGTTCTAAAGTAGGACAACGGCCAGAGACATAGCATAATATAATGTTCTTCAATTCTCCTTTGGACAGGATGATTTTAAGATGATACTGCTGAACTTGTGGAAGGGAAGGTCTGCAGAGGAAACTGTATCACTACTTTTTGCCTTGTAACAAATTTATGCCATGCTCCAAGATTTCCATTGTCTATCTGTAAGGTTTTCAAAGGCATGTTTTCACTTGATGTAGAATTTGGCCTCTGTTTTTTCTGTGCCTCCCTGGTGATTTCCTTCGTATAGTTAATTCCTTCAGTCCACACACTGCTTATACACTATTCCCGATCTCTGCCATCCCCTGAAAGGACACAGAGCTTTAGAACCATGTGGGGCCCAACAACACTTGGGGCTGCTCTATCCAGTCAGCTAATGGTGAAGTCCTCCTGAAGATAGCAATTCATAGGCAGAGTTGACCAAGACAGCTGGGATGACTTCCTGGGATAAATGCCTCGGGCAGGAGATACAGAGCTGTCAATAACAATGACGAGCTCTTCAATTTCCTGCTCCTATTCTTGTGATAATTGTTCATGTAAGCCTCTAAACACTGTATGGTGTTTTGAGATATCTGAATTAGATCAGCTTTGTTTAATTCACTCCCCAACATAATTTTTTTCAATATAATACTGAGTCTGTCGCTGGCACCATTTAGTACTGCTCTTTACAGAGAACAAGCATGTTATGAGCTGTACTAATATAAGAATTAATCAGATGCTTACTTTTATGAAATGACAGTATTATACATACAACCTCGATTTTACAAAACTAAGCAAAGAAAGTGAAGATTAACTCTCAGTATAGGAGCTTTGACTGATTGTGTTATTTGTATCGTTAACAAGTCAGGTCCCCACAAGAACCAGAGTACAAAACGTGAACACTGAAAATTGGGTGGGATAAATTGTCATTTGGAAGTGTCTTTTATACTGACTGCAGAGGGAGTCCTGAGACAAGATCTAGTGTCAACTAACCAGGCATATTGCTTGAAAGGTTCATTCAGAGAGGAACCTAAATTTTAGGTTGGAGAGAATGCAGAAAACGTCAGCCTAAAATAAATGCCCCAGTTATCCTCAGTAAAACTAGATCCACAGTTGAAATAAGCAGTCATAGCTCTATTGATTTCAGAAGAGCCTGAGCAATATAACAAGTTGAGATTCTGGTCCTATGAATAGCTCCTTTGACTTCAGTAGGATTACTCACACAGCCTATGAGTAAGTACATACAGATGTATAAGATATTTGCTAAGCAACAGACAAGATACCAAAAAATAAAAATTATCTGCGAGCTTAACAACTTTTAAACATAAACTGTATAATCCTGTAGACACCTACACACATGAATAATATTACACATCGGGGTACCTTAATTATGCATGTTAATATTTCTTGGTTTCCTTACATCTGCTGTAGTTGGTTTCTTGCTCACACTGAAACACACACAGTATTGCATTTGCTCCTTCAGCTGTTGTTCAAAAATACCCCACATTTTCTGTGTTTTAGTATTGCTAAAGTAAACGTATTGCATTCCATAAGCAATGTCATATACACCAAAAGCCATTAGTGTCTCTTCTAAATGGAATACTTTAAAATATTGTCATTTGAATACAAAGCAAAAAAACTCTGGCTGAAATTCACATGTTCTCTACATTCATTAGTACTATCGACATAACTGAACTTCCTTATTCTTATTAGAGTTACCATAGAAATGAGCCTAAAGCTATTACATGAATTGTTACTGCTATTAAGAAGTAGTCTACTTCAGTTTCATTGGTCTATTTGTAAGAATTTTTGAATATTTAAGAGAATAAAACTACCTTGATAATAAAATTAAGGCTAGAAAGGTGGATGGGTTTTTAAACAAACATAAGCTTATTTAATAAAAAGAAGCAATAAGCTGAGTGGCACCCACACACTGTAGAAAGCAAGCATTTTCCATAATTCCATGGTTTTATGTTTGTATATGCTATTCTTTCAGACAGGCAAATGGTGCACAGCTGACTGTATAATGAGATGCTATACATAAATGATATTAACCTTTAAAGTTAGGCAAGCACTTCACACACACAATCCATGCTTTCAAACATTTTTACCTAAATGTGCAATCATGCATTATTTCCTCATTGCACAAGAGCTTTATAGTGTATTACGTGAGGAAATAAGAATCTAAGTCACTTTTTAAGACATGCAATCTCTTTCTAGTGTGTAATTAAAATAATGTATAAAAAAGCAATCTACATTTAAAAAAAAAAAAAGTAAAACTCTATTTTAACTAATTGACTGATCTAAGATACACAAGTGTGTATTTCTGACTAGATATAAGGAGAAAGGTTTTTACAATGAAAGTGGTAAACTCCTGGACCAGGTTGTTCAGAGAGGTGATGGATGCCCCATCTCTGGGAACATTCAAGGTCAAGTTGGGTGGGGCTCTGAGCAACCTGTTCTAGCAAAAGCTGCTCATGGCAGGGCGGTTGGACTAGATGACCTTTCAAGGTCCTTTCCAATTCAAACAATTCCATGTTTCTGTGATTCTACATAACAACACAAAGCATTGGCACATGTATTTTGTGTGTGAGGTACTTTATGTACATCGGTGATTACAGGTTTTGTGTTAAAGTTAACAATTCTTTAAAACATCTGATGGAATCAACAGATCAAAGGGTGTCTGAGCAGCAACTGTTTTACGTCAGGAAGGGCAAATACTTTGCTAAAATAACTCAACTAGAAGCTGTGTGGTTTATAATCCCATCCGTTTGAGTTTGTTAGTGACCTCAGCGTAATCTTGTCAGCAAAAAGAAAAATTCAACACACTATTAAAAAGAAATCATTTGGATGTAAATTTTATCTGCAGTGGGATGCCTTTCAATCAGAAGAAGTTCATGAGACAAAACCTTTGAGCCACTACAAATCTGGCAGGCAACCTATCAAGCTTTTCAGTAAAATGATCTATGAACAGATTCTCTTGTATCCATTCTCAACAGAAGATTGAATGAATAGTTTAGATATGAAACATGCAGAGAAAACAAATAATATTCTCTTCATATTTCTTATGTGGTAAATCTGGGTGATATATCTTCTCTTGTATAAAGAAGGAAAACAGAGTCAGATTGGAGCTTCATGGTTGGGCTCTTGGGTGAATTCAGGGTATAAAATGCAAGAGGCCTAACAAATCATTTGGGAGAAAATGACAGCTTTTGGCTTTTCATCCAGTGAACTAAAAAGTCAAATTTTACTGAGGAAGGTACTAGTAGAAAGATTTGTGAGTCTTTGGAGGAAAAAGAAGGCTGGGAGATTAAAACCTAGAGTACAAAGATGATATTTTAACATAGGGTAGACTCTTTAAAAAAAAATGCTTTCCTATTTCTAAGCCTTAAAATACTTAGGAACTCCTTCATTTGATAAACAAACACATCTCTCCCTTCTTCTGCTCCTGCACAAACTTCCGTGCTTACCTGTAAGTGTTATCCTGCTCTGTTATGAAAGTTCCAAATTCTTTCTGTTTTGTTTTGGTTTTCCTGGGGTTTTGGTCTTTTTTTATCAAGATAGTGCTATAAGAATTATGCTTTGGAAATCATCTCATCATATTCTGTATTACTCCTTTCAAGGAACAAGCTCCCTCAGGTGAGCAATATTCCACTATCTTACTTCAGCCCTTCTTAAAAACCCGTTTTAAAATGTCACAAATCCATGGGAGGGATGGGTGGGGGAAAGTGTCAAGGGATGCCAGGCAGGAGGCTGTTCATGTTCTCCTGCTCAAAGTTTCATTGATCTTTTTGGAACTATAAAATAAAAGAATGATACTTTCCATTTTCCCTCAATGCAGAAGGTGAATAACTTTGATGGTATAAGGTAAGACAGTCTATCTGCTATCTCTTGCCCTTTCAGAAGGCAGGAGAGAAGAACAGAAGCTCATCCAGGAATTAAAGTATAAATACAGAGTTCAGAAAACTTAGAGAAAATATATCTTAAGAGACAGCAATGTAGGCAAGAAAAAAATAAGAAAAAAAAAAATTACCAAAACTCAAGGTCCTGACTTAGGGAAAAATGATCTCAATTAAATAAATTGTAAGACCAATAGATATGGGGAAAGGGAAGTTAAATTCAGTGTCGACAAACATTAGTTAAAGTATTTTGGAAGACACTTTATTTATCTATTCTCATATATATACAATGTAACAGTTCCTTAACTGCAATAGAGCCTAAATTCAAATTGCTCAGCAAGATTTGGGCAGTGCTCTGAGCAGTGGAAAGCAAATACTTGCTGGATGAGCAATGAACTAGGAAAGAATCTGGAGGGAAAATTTCTAAATTACTGGGAAAACTGAGACATCCCCTCTCCACAATATAAACAACTTGCGCTGCTTTCTATTGGATTGAGGCCATGCTATGTTCAATTTGGAATCAATACCATTCCAATTTAGACAAGTATTAAAGTCAGAAGGCAAAACAGGACATTCCTGACTTTTCAGCTACACACAGGGTCCTACAAATCTCAAAAAAAAAAAAAAATTATTGGCTTACCTCAAAAGCCTGATAATATTCATTACTAAAAGATCACAAGAACTGGATAGTAATGTTCCTTCTCCTTCATGGAAAAAAAAAATGGGAGGAACAATAAAGAGATACACAGCTTTTCACAGCACGCTTTTCTGTATTTGTGTTCTTGTTATGTTTTTATTACTGTAGTTTGGGTCCGTATTGAAGGTAACATCTGAAGAGTCAAATATTCCTGTCTTTCAATGATGAAAGAGATGAAAAGCTCATCTGCCAAATGGGCTTTAAAAGTAGATACTTCAGAAACCTTTTCAACAGCAGATTGCCTCTATTTGTGTGTTAGTCACAAAATTTATTTGCAAAAATCTTATAAAATATGCTACATATAAAAAGAAGTTTTCTGAGCTAGATCTAAAGGAAAATATACATAGAATGTTATCAAAAACTTGTATTTGACATGAACTGCAGCTGGTGGTCAAGAGCAGAATGAAAATAAAGGAGATTTCCTTCAGCATTTACAAATCATAATGCTACTGTGCTCTAGTTATGAGAGAAAACCAAGTTTTTTCTGGTTATACTCAAGAAAAGCCAAGATTCAGAACCAGCCATGAACCTCTGAGAGGTCTAATCCAGTTGCCATGTATGTCTTTCTCTTTTGCTCTTCTGTAGAAGCTGATTCATGTTTACGTTGCATTTATCAAACAGCTCATTTGAGCTTTCATACAGTCTTAGAAGCACTTTTGATGACATAAGGAAAATAAATCATGGAAAGCTTCAGAAAATTTTTGCATGAGAATGCTTTCTTTATCAAATGATGCCTAAAGACCACATTAAAAATATTATATTTCAAAAATCTAGGGGAGCAAACACAGAAGGCAGACCAGACCCTCTAGATCTGGAAATGGGTACATTCGTATTTGTTCTTAAAAACATCAATAAACCAGCCTCATTAACATGAGAAATTAAATCAATGAACTACTATATTCCATCACAACACCATTTTGTACAGAATTATCAAAGCATTGAGACAAATTTAAATGAAATATTATTAAGTTGAATAATGTGGTTTAAAGTAACTTTCATCTATATTTTGCAAGTAATGAGAAATAGATGAGAATTTGCCCTTAGAAAATTCTTAACAATGTTCATATGAATTTTAAAAAATAATACGGAAAGGAAAGAAGTACCAATAATACACATTTTCCTTTGTAGCACCACTTCAAACTAAACCTTGGCATTAGTACGTTAGAATTTCAGTGAAGAAAATTGTAAGTGCCAGTTACCTGGCACTTTTAAAGCATATATAAATTCACTGTAGATCTACAGTAAGAAAAAATTAAGTTATTTAAACATTCGTAGTACTAGTATATTAAGAAAAAGTCATTAAGTAGACCAAAGCTTGTTTTTATGAAAAAAAAAAAAAAAAAAAAATCAAGATTCTAGTTAAGCAAGTGCTCTTTCCAAAAATCGTAAGGATTAGAAGCTTCAAGAGCGGAAAATATCAGTGGCTAAAAGTTTTAGATCTCATTTATGAGGACAAAATAAAATATAACAACTATCGCTATACACTCATGTACATGTAGGAGCGTACATAACCTAAGTTTAATCTCATTTAAGTGTAATGAATTGTTAATCAGGTAAGCACAAATCTTTGGGCCAAATTTTTCAAAATAGCTGTAAGGCAATGACAGAATTTAGACAACAAAAGAATAAAGTGAATTTATGTATAAATATTTAAAGAAGATTTCAATTGTGCCACAGGTTTAATGATAAAACTGATTCTAATAGAGAGAGAATTTTGCTCTTTGAGGGGAGGTTCAGGTTGGAGACTAGGAAACATTTATT
The DNA here is from genome assembly GCA_013397935.1 of Dasyornis broadbenti. Taxonomy (NCBI): domain Eukaryota; kingdom Metazoa; phylum Chordata; class Aves; order Passeriformes; family Dasyornithidae; genus Dasyornis; species Dasyornis broadbenti. Next base: position 674,492 of record VZRN01001092.1, on the reverse strand, counting down.
TATAGAGAAGGTGGTCAAACACTGGAACAGGCTTTCTAGAAAAGCTCAGTGCCCCAAGCATGTCAGTATATAAGAAATTTTTATTTGGACAATACCCTTAATAACATGGTTTAAGCCTTGGTCAGCCCTGAAGTGTTCAGGCTGAAGAATGCTTGTAGGTTCCTTTCAACTGGAATATTCTGTTCAATTCTATCCTAAATATTCTAAATATGCCACCATAAGGAAAATTTACCTTTCTGCAGCCTAGTGCTGCAATTTCTTTAATTTTTGACAGGAGAAAAAAATAAAGTTTACTTCTTCAGCATAAAAAACATAAAGGGTATAGAATGGGTATTTAAATTGCACATACAGGAGAAAGTGGAGCTGTGATTGTTCATCAGAGTTCTCAACTTATTCTGAAAGATAAAGCTACCACAATAATCTTAAAATTATTGATACCTCTCTCCGTCGAGATGCCCAACAGGTTTGTTTGATTTTCCAAACGACAGCGGCTACCAGCAGTAAGGATAAGAAACAACTGCAATTACAAAAGGGAAAAAAAAAAAAAAATTGTAACACAATGGTGTGAAAAAGCTTGTTTTTAGGGTATCAAAGGTAACAAAAAGACATTTAAGCATGGGAAAAAACCTCCAAAAAATTGAGAAAAACTAAACTCCATCCACCTTCAAAGACCACCTTCTATGATTTTCTCCTGGAAACGCTATCATTGTTTCCATTAGCATGGGATAAGCTCCAGTATAACCATCCACATACCCACAACAGTCTCAAGTATGCACTGCATGTTCCATGTTTAGCAGATGGAAAAAGAGGGTGAAGTATAGCGAAAAAACCCCATCGATTTACATTTCTCTCACCTTTTAAATTCTGAGTAATTCCTGGGATGCAGGAATGATAACTACGCAGGGAGTATAATTAGTTTGAGGAACTGGGTTTGCACATGACAATAGGCCTGTGTTATCATATTGAATATTTCTATGGTTAATTTCCCAGGGAAAACATCGCCAAGGACATCACCACAGTCCCAAAGACACAACAGAAGAAGAAGAAAAAACTACAATTATTAAACACCTGCAGTTCACAATCAGAGCATATGCCTTCTCTCTTGCTCCAGTACTTTTGTACTGGAACATTTAATCCATTAAGTATTTTGGTAGAAAGATCTTTGAACTCTCAAACTCTTTTAGTGAATTTCTGGATACTGACAAAAGGTTTCTAAACCTGACACCTGGTGTAATCACTCAGAAGATCTTCCCAGTTTTTAGACAGTGTTTTTATATAAATGTCTGGATTTATTAATTGTGTGAAGAACTTTCACAGATGCTGGCACTTTTGCTGTACACGGTGGTTTCAGTTAATACAACACTGTAACTATTGAATCATACTAGACATCAACAATTTCTGCCAAAAAGCTTCAAAATACATTCTTTAATATGCGAAATACCAAGATTTCTAGAAGTAGTATAGTTCAGAGTACAAGTGACTGTAAATTTATATTTGGTGCCTAGGGAAGAGCAGAACTAAAAAAACCCCACTGACCACCAGAATAAATTCAGTTTTGCAGCAGTATCTTTTAAGCTTTTAAAGTCAAGGAGTACTTATAAACAGTATTTCCTGGAAATGATTCCCCTCCTCTGAACTGGACTGTCCAGCTGGTACCTGCAACAGATGCTCGAGGACAACACCAGGGTGCTGATGTTTTGCTATGGATTAGGATGCTGTGCATGAAGTAAGGGAAACACATCTCTCTCGTCTCCTCTACAACCCTTCCAAAACCCACTAAATTAGGGAAACAATAGCAACTCTGTTTGCAATTATGAACTCAGTGCTCCTGGAATTTAGAAAAGGTTAATACATTCAAGGGAGCCGGGCACAAGAAACTAAGAGCACCTTGCACTGTGTGATTGCTTTATTTTAACCAGGAACAGAATCTGTACCCTTAGAAAATTCTGTCCTTCACATTCACTAATTTCTTGAACAGTTCTCTTAAGACAGTAAAATAGAAAATATTCAGAGTTCTGGCTGAAAGACTTCAGATAAATTGATTCCGTGCTTTGTACGTCCGTGGAGTGGGTCACACACTGAATTTTCTTGTCATCAGTCAAAACACCAAATAGTTTACATACAAAGCTAAAGACACACTCATAAAATGTCTCAAAGACACACCCATAAAATACTATAAACCATTGGAAATTACAGCATTAATAATGTGACTTTTGCATGTTCTTTTCTTAGCAAGTAAATATTTTACTTTCTTCTCTCTTTTTTTTTTTTTTTTTTTTTTTTTTTTTTTTTTTTTTTTTTTTTTTTTTGGAGGGGGGATTAAATACAAGCAGAAGGGGGGAAAAAAAAAAATCAAAATTCAAGTTAAAGAAGAGAAAAAATGCATGGAAAATAGATTTTGTGAAACTAACCTAGTTCCAGGCTGTGGTGAGATAACATCCTTGGTTTATATAGTGCAATAAAAATTAAAGCTGACTGCAAAGGATCTCACAATACAGAGTGACTTGGCAATAAAATAAGAGAATGAAATTCAGTGACAATGAACTGAAAGCAATGTGCACAAGGAAAAAAAACCAAAACAAAACTACAACTAGCTACAAATACACAATGATAGGTTCTAAATTAGCAATTACCACCCAAGAAAATGATCTCGAAGTCATTGCAGATCTTTGAACATATCAACTGAATGTTTAGTGGCAGTCAAAAGAGAAAATAGTATGTTAAAAGAGATTAGAAAAGGAATAAAGAACAAACCAGAAAGCATTGGGATGTCAGAGCATAAATCTACAGTGCGCCTGTATCTTGAAGCAATCGTCACCTTATCACAAAAAATCTAAGCTGAACTTAAAAGATATAAAGAACTACAGTCAGCTCGGCTAGGGGAATGAAATGGTGGGAGAAATAAGCTCTCTTTGGCTTTGAAACAATGGGGAGTTGAAGTGAGCCATGATAAAGACATTAACATCACAGGCAAAAAATGTAAAATAACCAGCAGGACAGGTGTAGGTGGATGCTCTCCAGTCCCCCGTTACACTTCTTATCTCCTTCTTGTGAGAGAGATACAAAACCAGAAAGTGCAGTGCATATTAAATCAATTAAAAATTGGCCAGTGGGCAGATAAAAAACAAACTTTCAGAAGGGGAGAAACATCAGAAAAGGGAACTTCAAGATGGGTTGCAAGGTTCCCATAGTATCAGATCCACTCAGTTTTGATGGGACAAATACGTAACAGCTGAGAGGTCGATGCACGACACAAAGACTGAAAAGAAAGTGGTTAATATTGGTTAATGGCACAGAGATCGTATAGGAGTCCATCTTAAATTTTTTTTAATACAAAGTTCACTGCTAAGTTGTATTTATGAGAACAAGGAATTCAGGCCGCATTCACAGTGCACAGGATTTATTTTCCCCTTGGAATAAAGCAATTCCCAAAACAATTTAGAGACCAGTGTGAACGACAACTCAGTATGAATTACTGCTGGGATGCTGAAACAAAAATGGTTAAAACAACCTTAAATACTCAGGTGCACAGTATTGAGCAGCACTTGGGAGATGAATTTATCACTCTACCAGGTGTTGCCCAAACAGATACTAAGAACAGACTTGTTCTTAAAGCTCTGGCATTGGCATTTTTTTAAAGGAAATTGGAAAATATGGAGAGAATAAAGAGAAAAATCACACAAATATCCAAATTTTGGAGAAAATCTTTTATTGACAGTGACTTAATAAACTTAATCACTTCACTTTTGGAAAAGATTGTCAACTTGCCTAAAGTATGTATGAGTTTCCTCGGGGAGAAAACACCAAGACTGTCATTTACCCGGCACGAAAGTCATGATTTTGAAACAATGGCAGGAAGCAGACAGATTTGAATTAAACACAGCCATTATTATGATTTATTTTCTGTATCAAAAAAAGATACACTGAAAAAAAAAAAAATTGACTATGCTGCAATGACTAGATAATTTAAGATAGAGAAATAGGATGGATGGTAAATAGGGAGCATAAAATTTAAAGGTGTTCATCACAGATTATGTCCATCATCTCTGACTTTCTAGTTGACACTCTGAGTGACATCCAAACAAACAGATATCTATGGACAGATGCTTTTGCAATGCACATGGGTTCTGAAATGCTGACCCAGAGTACAGAGTGAATGACTTTCTGCACTTACCAATGTAAATCTTCCCAATTAGACAATTGCCATGCAAAGACACTCTTAAAACCACAGCAGCCCAAGCTTTATCGATATGTTGTGGTCTCCAGAACAAAGAAATGAACTGCCAGAAGATAAGGATAAGGCTTTGCACAGTTTTCCCTTCCAAACAGGAGGAAACACTAGAAAAGCATGCTTGAAATGAGCAATCCACCACCAGTAGCCTGCATTAAAGGCTGATTGGAAGTTACTGGCTTAGCATTATTTTGGAGACAATAAACAATTAGAGGACGAGTGAACTGAAGAGAAAGGAGACTTGAACTCAGTTTGCGTCCAACAGAGCAGAGGGAAGTGGCCCAGGAAAGGCTGCAAGAGAACAACAGAGCCTGGCAGCGAGGTCTGGGCTATGCAGAAGCTCTTCCCAGAAGGGCTCTGGGTAGTACAAAAGGAGAAATACTGATTTAATAGAACAAAGAGAAGGAAAACTGCAAGGAATAATTACTGCCTGCATAACTATTTTTGCAAGCCACAGAGCAAATTTTTAACTTCCAGAGGTCATCTTTAGGCATATTTAGTGCAGATCTGGCTGAGGAAAGGACAGTGTTTTCCATAACTCAGAAATTAGTTTCTCTGCGTTTCTTTAGGAGGCAAACTGAAAACTGTTTGGGGAATTAGTGGACGTGTTGCTGCTTGGTACGGGCAAACTGAAATAAAATCTGTAGATATCTTCAAAGACACTTAAATTACATGGATAAATAGAGGGGAAAATCTGGGAAATGTAATGATCAGCATGTTTAGCACTAGACGAATTAATGACACATTTATGCCTGAAGCACTATGAATGCTTTAAAAGTACACTACAGAACTCTTTTTTTTGCCATTACATATTAATGCCGATAAATTACATATTGTATCAAAGCAGTTCTTTTGTTAAAGTGAAATAATTTACTTATTTTTGTAGGGATGTAAAAGCATAACTAAGCATAAATATTTTAAGGAGCAATACTGTAAATGGAAGGTAAACAGAACAAAACAAAATGTGCCATCCTTTGTTCATTTTTTTTCCCCTCACTCTGTGATTATGTAACACAGAAAGAGAAATTAAAATGTTCAAAAAGTATGTAAAAATTGATGCACAAATAATTGTTGTGTCTACGATTTTACTTAAGACAGTAATTTGCATAATAATTCAGAATAAATTTCCGCCAACAGATTGACCTAAAGGAGCTGTCAGTCCATGGAACTAAACTAGAGCTGCTTCAAAGACAAAAAAAAAACAACAAAAAAAACCCCAAAAACATATTCAGTGTGGATGTCAGGTCCTCGGCACCATCTTGCCCAAGAGATGATCTGGTTTGCACACTGCCCACCAGAGACAGAAGCACCCAAAATTCCTTTCACAAAGTTTGTGAGGTGCACAACAGACTCGCTTACTGCCCACATACAAATATTTGCACTTATTTTAAAAGCTCCTCCCAAGTCTTTTATTGAACATAAGAGTTGGGCCATCAAGGCAACTATTGCTCAATTACTTGAGTCTTGCTGTGCTGAGACAGTAATTAAATATCCCTCAGTATCCACAAACCTCCTGCCTGTTGATCTTTCTTTGACAAGAGAACAAAAATGTACAGTTCCCTAATTAACAGTCTAAACAGTGACCCCACACCAGCGCTTCTCCTTCACACTAACTATAGCACTAACAAGAACAACAATTTAACACTTTCAGTGAAAAAACTGGTGACAAAAAAACTTCTTTTAAAAGTGGACATATGTAAAGAAAACAAGTCTCACACCTAAGTTAATGTTTTCAAATTAGTACTGCAAAAGTTTCCTAACAGATCACATTAACTGTTTTTCTGTCTGCTTTCCCAACACATTATTTACTATCTTTTTATTGGCAAATAGAGCACATTTTAATTGATATTTTATACAGCAAGCACAATTCTAAAATAAAAATAATCGAACAATTATTTTTCTAACACCATGACTTCAAATAGCAATTATTGTCACAGCAATTGATTTCTCTCATTGTAGTTGACAAGAACATTGTGTTTATGATTATGATGTGCTGGGTTCAGCCATCCTTGTGGTAACTGGTATATACACATGACAAGCAGCTTCAAAGATTTTAACAGGATTATCTGAAGCACAAAGCATTGTAAACATAAAATTAGATGTCTGATAAGTATGACAGCAGTATAATTTTTAATTTTTTTTTTAATGATTAATTAAATTGCTATGAATCACAGAGTTTTATAAACATCATTATAAGTAGGACTATTTCAGTGATGAGCAATTCAGAATGATTCTGGGGATGGAGTGTTTCAATTCCAAATTAAAATATGTAAAGACTTAGGGAGAAGTTTTCTTGGCTAGCAAGGAAGTAGGATATGCAACTTCCAGGTCACGGTAATGCAATGTGTGGGGTCAGGAAATAAATCCTTGCTGTGGAGCCGAGACATTTCAGCCAGTGGTGCTGAATTCCTGGTCAGGGAGAGCTCTGGCTGCCACAGCCAGTGAAAGGCATTGCCACCTAAGCCAGCATCACCATCCAGGTGGTTCAGGAATGTCTTTTTCCTATTCCTGTTTGTCATGAGACATGCCACCAGCACCAGCAGCTCCAAACACTGGCTCCCACACTCCATTTTTGGGAAAGGGTTTTAGCCAAGAGCTGCAATCTTTCCTTCTTCAGCTACAAAATATTATTGTTGCACATCCTGAAATATGAAAGGGCTTTTTCCATCAGCCTAAGTCTGTGTTCCATTCTTTTCCCCCACAGTTTCTTTCTGAATTAAAGGAATCCATGGAAAATGTGAACCCTCTAATCCAAAAACCAGGCAGAGCATTCAGGTACTCAGTTCTTCCTTTCCAAACTGCAAAGTGAAAGAAATGCCTGAATATGAGGTAGAGTATCTATGATGGCATTTAAAACTTCAAGTATTACCAAAAATCATTTAAATGCAAATTTGTATTTATTTGTGTCTCAAATGGAATTCACACAAGTTAAGCAACAAGTTTCAAGTTCATTTGAAACTAATTACATGGATAATTCTTCTTATCCAGATGACTGATTAAAACGTTATTTTTTGATGCAGTCCTGAAAATCTATATATTCCCATAAATAATTCTTGCATGAAGTGCCTCATGAAAGTCACAAAACTGCCCTTAAAATTCTCTTCTCACAACTAGCAAACTTACACAAAACAGATTAACAGTTAAAAAGAAATATTTATCCGCCTTCTAATCCGATCCTTCCAGGCAGAACGCTATATTCGGTAAGAATGTATGGAAAAGAATATCCACATTAGATTTGTTTTACTTTCTCATGGTTAAAACCATGATACTGCCAAAAGGATGCTGTAAGTCTCCAGAGCCACACATTTAAAATTACTATTAGAAATGTCATGAAAATAATTTTGTTGAGGAAGATGAGAAAAATTAAGTAAAATGATAAACTAAAACCCCAAAAATGGTATTAATAAAACTTCACAATTTAAGCTCTGAATGCATAATGGAAAACAGGGAGATTGAAATATCAATGGTGTCAACTGCATTTTATATAAAATGTATTTTAAAGTAAGCAGTAGCAATGAAATATCAATATAATATGTATTAGTTTATTAGTCAGAATAGCTACCATTTTTTGGGCTAAATAATTTATTAATATATGTTGAATACAGAAAATCAACTTAATCCTTCCTCTCCCAAGGCATAAACTCCTATAACAGTTTAAAATCATCTCTGACAACTGCCTCCGCAAATCCTGAGTTTATTGGTCTTTTCTGTGCAATGAAACATTAAAAATCTTCTTGAAAGAAAAGAAGAAAGACATGTTTGAACAGGGAATTTGTAATTAGCAGGAAAATGATGAAAAAAGTATTGATTTTTCTTTCATTACGTACATGTGCCACAATGTTATAGAGGACGGAGGGGAGTGTTAAATAACTTTATGAAATAAAAGAATTACTAAAAAGTTACTAGATAAATACACATACATTTTTATATTTCTATTTTCTTACATACATAATTCATGCATATGTCCACAAAGCTGTAGTTTTATGTTAAATATACCACAAGCTGCTACAGCAAAGTATGAATGAATGATCAATTATACAAACAGCCTTCCCATACAACTAAAAAGGGCACATGGATGCAGTGTGCACCAAGATGCTCTTGAGAAGACCAACGTGCACATTTAATCTGCCAATCCAACACCAGGCTAAAGTGAGCCACGTAAAAGGACTCTGAAATATATTACACAATAAAGCTCTAGATGTGAACTCTAACCCTCAGTAGTTCTTCCTTTCACCTCTCTGAAGTGACAAATAAAAAAGATTTATAATCAAAGCGATTTAGTCTCATGTAAACTGAAATTAATCTCCACAGACTAAACAGAACACCACACTCATAAAGTGTGATTATGTTTCTTTTAGTCATGGAAAAGACTTTTATATTTCATATAATTTTATGGGTTTGCCCTTCATGGGTGAGATGCTCTATATTTCTCTCAATAATTGGTGTCATATGTGGGGAGGAAAAAAAAAAAAGTCCATTGAATTTTTTTACCAATTAGGAAATACAGAACTTAATATTTTCTGCAGTAGCTTTCCAGAATAATCAGACATTGAATATACTGTTTCTATTTCAAATAGTTGTGCTTTCATTTTTGCTTTTTTGCAATGCTTTTCTTGATTTATGCTAATTTAGAATGTAAAATTAGGAGGGAGGGGGGGAAAGAATCATTTATTCTAATTACTGTCAGTTAGTGAATTTGGGGAAGAATTGTCACCCATGCCAAATTTCAGAAGCCTTCCAAACCAAAAGATTCACATTATTTCAAGATTTTTCTTTCATGTTTTTCCCTCATTTTTACCTTTCACTGCTCTCTCTAGTGCAGCTGTTATTCCTTAAGAATAAATCACAGAAACATAAAATATATTTAGAAAATCACCATTTTATGTCAGCATTGTTTAGCATGATAGACTGAAATATGATGAAGAAATTAAACACATTGCTTAAAAACTTTTTCTTTCAATCTGTAACATTTCCAATAGTTTTTCCAAAGAAGCAAATATATTCTAAGGAGTAGGTGTAAAAAAGTCAGAACTTTCCTTATTAAAAGTGCTGTTAAAATTAATTTTTCCTGAAGACAAGGGATTTTTAGATTTCCAGGCCAAAGAAGCATCATTCAAGAAGAACACTAAAAATTCTGTAATTGTACTGGATAAAGAACACAAAGCCTCTGTTTCCCCTCAACCTGATAGCAGAATTTTGGCTGAAAAAGACGGAAAACGTATTAGGAAAGAAATATAATTTTGAAAGTGTTGAGTGTTTATCCTAAAATATCACAAAAAGTTATTGAAAACAGAAAATGTTGACTATGACACAGAACATAATTGGGTCACATATGAAGATTAAATTCAGATTACAAAATTTAAATATATTGTATAACTCCTTTTTACTGTGTAATTCTTAGTGTGGCTTTTGGAGTCAACAGTAGAATTTCTATAATTTTGCTTCTTGTTGGCAGAACATAGCCATCCCTACCTTGGATCCCAACAGATAAATTAGAAAGACTGCAAAACCTTCCACACAAAATGCTTCATTTGCTACTAGGAAATTTCACTGGAATATTTGCCTTTAATATTCCAGTAACGCAAGTTTATTAGATTAATTCCTTTGAACTCGGGTGTCTCTTCCAAAAAAGAATAATTAGACTCAATATTTTCGGGTGTACAAAATTCACAGCATAGCACACACTCTAGCAGTGTCTTTTCTCTCTTTCTGTGATTTATTACAGCTGAGCACAGGGACCTGGGATATTTCTGCACTGCCATCAAGAGATTGCTCATTTCTTGGATGTCACTCAGTGCCCAGCCCGTGACACCGACCGCGCCTGCAGAGACAGGCGGGCACGGGGCTTGACAAAGCTGCTTGTCACTCGCTGTAATGGACAATGACACTATTGCCTGAAGGAAAACACTAATATTTTTTACTTGCTTTATTTTTTGTTATTATTTTCCTTCATCAGCTTTCACCCAACTTCACTGTATTCCTTACATCTGGGAACAAACTCCTGAAGTTGACTTTGCACCTGGTACATGTCATAAGAAGACTGAATTCCTTCTCTTTGGAATTAAAATGACAAAAGCAAAATTTCAAGTTCATTTATCACAGATGAAAACCTGTTCTAGGTGTTTCATTTAAAGTACAGTGGACTGGAGTTTCATAATAAAGTTACTAGGCTCAAGCAGTGTAGAAGAAAAACAGCTGTAAGCACCAATGCTGTTGTAGTCTAAGAAAACAACTGATTCATTGGATTTAGGAAAATACAATATAAAATGTAGAGAATCAAAAACTAAACACAATATGAATGTTCTGTGATGCTTCTCAGGATACAAAATCCAGTGCAGCTGTAGCAAGACGAACCCCTGAAAGGAGAACGTGCCAGAGCTTCAGGAGGCACAATGAACACTTCTCGCTGTATTTGATACTTAAAGGAAAGGAGAATTCAACATTTTAAATGCATTGACCTTAAGGAAGGAAAATGCCCACACCTGTTTTATACCAAGCAGGCACACAGGCTATTAGATATCTGAGCAACTATTTTATATTTTGAGGAACAGTGTCTGGTGAAGTCAAAATATGGCAAGTACTGGTGCACTCACAGGCACTGCCAAATGACTCAAAGGACAAACAGAAAGAAGAAAAACAAGAAGAAAATAATGGAAAACAGTTCTGTTCACTGATGGATTAAGTGACTCATGCGTTGTTTTGAAGAGCAAGTGATCCAGCAGTGCTGGGGAATCTCTTTTGCCTGCAGGCCTGTAACAAGTAGCTGCCTTCTCAGGAAATATGAATATATCAAATAACTTTACAGAGATGACAAAGTTTCTGTGTGATTCAGAGAGCAGAAGACACAGAGGTACATTCAACAATTCAAAACAAACATTTGAAGAAAGGAAACCCAACTCAAAATTGCCCACCATAGTACAGACGTGCTTTTCCCAGAGGAAGCCAAACAGCTCTGTGCTTCTGAGGTGAAAACTGTTTAATACATCACTAAGTAAAAATCAATTTTATTCTAGCTCCAAATGTAAAATCCATTTTGCTATGATAACTTGATTTTCATGTTACTATAAAATATTTTAATTCAGATTTATAAGACTGGTGCATTTTTGGACATCCCAGCAATGGTGGTCGCGATCTGATCCTGGCACTCAGTATTTTGCCTTTCTTATGGAGATCAATCTTCAGTCTCATAAAGATAAGCACACCAAAATCCAGCATTAATTTATCATCCTTCATTTTAACAGAAACAAAACATGAAGGCAGGGATACAGACCAAAGGATGCTGCTAAAGAGGAGGAGCTCTCCCATTGCAAATTCACACCCGAAACGGCAGATCCAAGCACTGCAGCTCTCAGGAGCTCTGACACAACCTGCTGAAACGCAGCCATCCCCTTCCACTGCAGGGAACACAACTGAAGGGACTGCTCAGAGATTCTGGCACACAATCTTACATATGGAGCTAATAAATCCGGTTCTTCAGCATCTGCTGCAATTCCTGTTGTAGCTCATGCTCATCTTTACCAAAATACCCATCTCCTCCTCCTGCAATAAGCACTGGGTATATTTTGAATATGTTTTCTCTCACTTACACTGCTTACAGAAAGATTTAATGGTAAGAAGGCACCCCTGATCCTAAATGACCATAACTTTTCCTGGAATTTCTCAAAGCACACACAAAAGAAGGATTTTCAAACTTTCAAAGAGTCCATATTCATTTAACAGTGTTCTACTTATTAAAAAGTGGAAATTCTGTAATTTATGACAGTATGGAGGTGTGTTATAAAAGGGACTCAAATATTCTATTAAATCAGCCAGCTTCACCCAAAGTACCAGAGGCAAGGGAAGTAATAGTTCTGGGAGCTCAGAGAAGTGCCTGATGAATTAGTAGTTGGTACCATGCATTTGAAACAGGCTTTAAAAATGTAGTTCTGACAGGAGCAGTTGCTTATCATTTCCTATCACAAGTCTATTAACAGCTAACCTTTGTCATCTGCACCAATTTCATGCTTGCCTGGTTTTTGATTATGAGATTTAACCACATTTCTTACCAGAACTTATGCTTTAGATTCTTAATATGAATAATTATCTGGGAATTGCTTGAGTACAGTTATAAATTCTGTTATACTGTTACAATTTTATTTTAAAGCAGGTTTAGAAATCAAGTGTTTCTTAGCTTTCAATTCTGTATTTACTCAAATCATAGAAAACTTTTTGTTCTAGGATATTTAATATCAGTATCTTGGTAGATCAAGCATTTGTGCTTTATTATGTTTCATTTCAAACTAAGTCCTTACAGAAAAATACTTTTAAAACAATTCATCTTGATAAATAGGGAATGTTCTAAAAATGCCTGTTTTGATGTTTCTGATTCAAGCAGTGAAATATCCCTTTCATCTTTCAGTCTGGAACACAAAACCTGTAAAGGAACAGTTTAAAACTACACTTTTGCATGCTTGTTGAATAGCTGTTATTGTCAAATGGATCTATTTGCTGCTTTGGCCAGGCAGGGTGAACAGCATTTTGCCACATCCTCAGAAATATGAGAAGTATAATACTGGATGGGAGAAATGCAAATGCACGTTTATCAAAGCATATTGAAATATGTTTTGTTATCAAGCACATTCAAAGTGTCTTTAAACACAATTATTTTCTTTATCAATAATCCTAGTAAATATGACCTGGGTTATTACTGTTACCACTGTGATTTGCCACAATCACAATATTCCACACTTCCTTTCAGTAAACAAAACAAAAGCCCACAGACAAATAACCAAAACTAAACCCACACAAAACAATAAACAAACAAACCCTTATTAAAATTATTCTTTCAGGCTACAAACAGTTGACATCTTACCTATCTCTACAGACAGCTTAATACAAATTCAGTTGTAGAAGAGTACCACACACAATCTTCCATCAAAATCTTTACACATTTTTTGTGTTAAACATTCTTTCTCATTATAACCCTCAAACCTTAGCTGGATTTATCTGTGTCTTTGCAGGGTGCCCTGAAAATAAGGTTTGCACCTTGGCTTGGATCACTGCAACGCACTACTCCCAGCATTTCCTGATTCCTGTACATATTTCTACAACTGGATTCCTAAGGTGGGTTATTAACATTACGCTGCAGATGGCTGCAAGGGCCGGTTGAACTGAGTGCCAGCTGAAGGCCTTGGTTGTATAATTAGGCTGGGGCTGAGTCAAAGGCAGGGGCAAGAGAGCTGCCAGCTTTCCTACAAACTTTCTCTCTCCAAGGGGGGATTACATCTGTCCTGGTTTCCAATTAGCTTACAGGTCAGGCAGGCAGATCTCTTCTTGCATCGGGATCATGATGAGTTTGCGTTTATCCAGAACAAACAGCAAGAGCTAGAGCATCACACCAGGCAAGCCAATCAATGTATCCACAGGGATGGCTGAACCACCAAAGAGCCCGCAGTTCACTTTCTCTAAGGCTGCATCAGGGCACAGAGCACCAACAAATTGCTCTCAGTTCACCTCTGCTATTTGTCACAGGATCCCTCTGTTCTGTTGTGCTTGGACAGACTTTGCTTTCTTCTATAGAGGTTTGCAATCTAAAGGTTTGCATAAACATCATAATCTTTTAGAGCTTGCTGTCTCCCCAGGAAAAAAGAGGGGGAAAAAAAAAAAACCACAACATAAAAAACCCCAAGAACCAAAGACCGAAAACACTACTAGACTGACCTTTAGGCAGTCAGCATTTTATTGCTCTGTTTGTGGTGAATGAGGAGAAATGGGATATTTTATATCACCTACTGAACTCCTCTCCATTAGCCAATGCCCTGGGTATAGAAAACTTCAGGCTGTACTCATTTCTGTGCCCTTTTTGGCAGCAGCAATAAACAGAATTTGGTCCATTCACAGTATTTGAGTCAGATTCTTTAGGTACAGCTCCTCAGAGGAGTGATCAAAAGCAACAGAGAAGCTCTACCGTGAACTTGTGAAATAAAGTCGTGGCCGTTCTAGAAATACGGAAAGTCTGATGAACACACCTGTCTATCACTGCTCACATTTTGTGTACACTTCATGGTTATTGGGAAATATCTTCACAGCAAGATTTCAAAGCACTGTAACTAATCTGTGCATATTCGCATTTCTGACGTTTTATAAGAAAGCTGAACTTTTAAGAAGCCTTTCAGTGGAGTTTTGTTCAGATTCTAGAACAGTTGTCCCTTTGCAGTTGAAGCCCATCCCTGCACTGCTGCCACAACAAAATCTCAGGCATTACTCTCTGCCTTTCACAATTAATCTCTAGCACATGAAAGTATTAGCAGTGATTTGGTGTGCTATATTAAAAACAACAAGCTATTGAACAGAGCCATCATTTAAAATAATTCCATAAAACTGTTTATAGAAAAACCACACACATAATTTACTTAAGTTTAACTGGCTTTTCTTCATCACTGTAATATATGGTACAAACCCCACTAATCTTTATGAAGTGTGAAGACTGTACCACTGAATACGAAATACACGATTATATTATGCAAGATTCCAGCAGCTGCCTTTAATTGGCCTGGACCCTCCACTGGTGCAAATTAGGGAACCCTTTGAAGGCCTCCTTTAAAGCATTTCTCAAGATGCAGAAGCTGGTTAAGCTACTGGTTTGATTACACTAAAGAGTCATCAGAATTTCAGTCAGAAGACAGAAAAAGCAATTTACCTGAAGAAGGTGACAAAGAACTGCACCAGATCCATGATAGTATTGTGCTGTGAGAAGGCAATCTGCAAATAAAATAGAAGTAAATTACAACGTTTTCAGAGCTCTTTTTAGGGTAGGGCTTTATGGCTCCATGGATGATTACTTTCGGGTGTAATTTCAGTCTAGTCTGCACACATCTGCATTGAGGATAAAGTGAGATGAGCAACTAATTCCCATATCCTTGCTGGTGTCAAAATACAAACAATAGAATATAATACTTTTACTGAATTAAAGTTAAAAGAAATAGCCTCTTAATATGAACAATAACAACAATACAAAAAATATTAAGAAACCATATTGTTACAAATTTTCTTCTTTATAGTACACTGTTTTCACTATCACCAGCTTCCATTTTAAAAACAACACTGAAATTGGGTTTTAAAGATGACAAAAAACATACCGTGCTTAAAATTAATACATTTAAAATATTTAATTGTATAATATTAAAATTAATGCATATATTAATTTAATTTTAAAAAATATATACATCTGATGCATAATAAAACAGTTTCAAAGCAAATTACTTTAAAGACAAAGCAATAAATATTCTTTTGGGCTACATTTTTACAGCCTCACCACAACATGCATTAGTTCAGCTCCTTGCTTTAATTTTTGTGAATATTTAAGAATTATCTCTAAGACAGCATATACATACAGACATTCACACTTGCATGCAATACAGCCTATAATTATCATTGTAAGTGCTTTCTGCTAATGTTAAGACCAGTACTTAATATTTATGTTATATCTACAAATATCTGGAAGTCCCTGTCTTGCTCAGTTTTTCAGTCTATAATTATCAAACTGAAGCTACAGAGAATCTTCTACTTTAAATTTTACAAAGTCTTTATCTAACTGTATTTACAGTCTTTTCAAATAATCGTTGGGTTTAGAGATCTTTGTGCATTTAAGATCTGATCTTGACTAGTAATGACACCAGATTACTCTGAATCCCTTTCATAGCTGACTTGAGAACTTTTGAAATGATAATTCATGATACTCAAGAATTTACTTTTTTTCTCTTTTTTTTTTTTAAATTGGTTTTAGGGCAAAGCTATAATGCAAACTTCAGTACTATAATGGTGTTACTGTGCCTTGTGCCAGCCAAACACAGCTAAACATAGATCAGTGACTTGAAAGATAACATCTGAGAAAAGACCAGAAGACCTTTGGCCCAATATAAAGCGCATACCAAAGACAAACAATTGTTTCACTACACCTTGTACGAAACTGAAAATAATTTCCAAATTCTTCTTTTTTTTTTTTTTTCCCTTTATTGTAAGTGCTGTCTGGATTCAGTTCAAATACTATTTAATGTTCAAATTCACTCTTGGTGTTTCCAGAATGTTTTTCACAAGTACCATATTTTAGATGATGAAGTAACACAGGGAGAAAACAAAAATGTGAGTTTTGACAGAGTTCACCTTTTGCGACCTGTTGAAATGCTCTTTGTTGAAGGAGCATTTAGATTTTGCATCACTACAATTATATTCACTCAAGGCACCAGAATTCCTTAACAGTCTCTGAGAGTCTAGAAACAACTCCAGTCAAGGAAAGTCTGCAGTCAAAACCTGGATTCTGATCACAATCCTATCAGGAAAGTTTTACCTCAGATTTTTCTAAGAAACTGTAGTGCCTCTGTTTCTCTTTTTAAACAAACAACAAATATGAAGTAAGCAGAATTACAAAATTTCAATTATTTTATATCATTATCAATAATTAAATGATTTTCATATTCCCATGCTCTAAGACAGATTATTTTTGCACAAGAATGTACACAAAAGGAATGATTCCACATTTTCCATTTTGTATTAATCTAATCGTCTGCTCAAGATAAATGTAACGTTCTATTGCTGGAGTCCATGTTTGCAAATTTATGGAAGAACATCTGTCTGTAAGACTTGCTTGGTTGGTTTTATGGGATTTTCCTCAAAGTACTCATACTTTTAAGCAGAAAGGCATTTAGATATAAAGTTTTCATCCCAAAAGCAATTTCCAATTTTAATCAAACATCTTCTAATAATTACATTAGAGTTCATGTATAAAAGATGAACTACAATACTTTCTGAACAGTATCCTGCATCTTAGACTAATTTCAACACAGAATATTAACAAAAAGAATACATATTTTAATTATAAGTAGACCACAAAGAAGCAAGAAAATGTCATGAACCTAGGAGTGATACAGAGAATCATAATACAATTAAAAGATTTATTTCCATGGGGGTTTCATAAAGATATGAATGTAATGGTCTTTTCGCTTGTGCCTATATGGATAAGGGATAAGGAAAGGAAAATTCTTTCAACCCCATGTTTTCACTTTGGACTTAAAGGTACTGAAGACAAATATCTCCTTTGTCAATTTGTATCATACCTAAGCAGTCCTCACTTTCCCCAAAACATCTAAAAAGCTTGTGGATCCCACAAATACTATCTCTATCTTCTCTTATAAACAAGGATGAGGAACAAATATCCTTTCCATCATTTCCTATGGAACAGAACGAAGTGCCATGCGGAAGATATTTTTTTATGGCAAAGGATAACCTCTATGAGCTGTTATTACCATTACTGTTGTTGCTGTTGCGAGCTGCCATTTGTATTCCGTTAGATCAAAGGAACACCAATATACAGATTAAATGTAGAAAACTCAGGGGCAATGAGAAGATTCCTAAGCCAAACGTGGGGTTTACATTCAATATCTATGTACATGTATATGTATAAATGTATATACGTATAAACATGTATATATATGTATGTCTGTCTGTCTGTTTGTTCAGGCTCACGGTCTTAAGAGACAGGTGTATGAAGAAAAGGCTGATGAATGATAAATAAACTGTGGGGATTGTTCCACCAAACAAAAGGCATGCCTATCTTTTTTCTCTGCCACATTTATGTTTTTGAAAAATATGTTTTTAGAAAAGCAAGCAAACAAAAATTTTTAACAATACATGGCCTAATTGGAAGACAAGGCATTGTGACTGCTGGCAAATCTTTTTTACAATTAAGGATTCAAAAGTCAGATAGCCAGCAGAAT
Source organism: Dasyornis broadbenti (assembly GCA_013397935.1). NCBI lineage: Eukaryota > Metazoa > Chordata > Aves > Passeriformes > Dasyornithidae > Dasyornis > Dasyornis broadbenti. The sequence continues at coordinate 656,510 of VZRN01001092.1, read as the reverse complement.
GTCCAGAGAGCAGTGCACACAAGGATGCATTGTAACCAACGTTTCAATGCACAGTATTTCTTAATTTTTCATGTTTTGGTTAAGCACATGATGTAGGAAAAACACTTTACACTGAATAATGATGGATGGAATAGGTCTGCTGAAACAGCAGGAACTTCTGAACACAGATTTTTCCAGCCTTCAGAAGTTAATGCCTGCAGGGATAGATTCATTTTTTCCCATTGCTCCAGCTCATCTTTACCTTGACTATCACATGCAGCAGTAATAGAGTCCTACAGAACAATAGGTCAAGATCTGTTCCACGACAAAAATGAGACAATCTTGAAAGTCTAACTCAGGGACATCTTTCATATGGAAATAGCAAGTCTGCCCTCAGAACTTTGTGGTTTAGTTTAAAAATATAGGTGTCAAGCAGCTGTCTCTGCAATTCTAACTAAACCAATTGTGCAAAAGGAAAAGGAACAGGAAAACTAGGCACTAAATAAAAACTCCGTATTTGCAGTAAACAGGAACCTAGTCCATGAAATGTTTCATATATACAAATAATACACAAAAAGCAATTATAGTCTGTGCTCCATTTCATGACAATACCCATTAAAGCAAACTTGTACCTCAGGCTCTCAAACAATGAACAAATACTTCCATTAATACAATTCTTCCATCCTCCACCATTAATAAATTAAGAATGAACAAATAAGAGAAACTAAAATAAATACATGGCAAAACTCTGATAGAAGGTCTAATTATTAAACCTGGAAACATAATGCAATAAGGTCAGACATAACCCAAACTAAACTGCCTGGACTGTGTTGATTATGCACACTTAAACCCTGCAGAATTATTACTTCCTTCAGTATCATTAAAACCATAATTTAATTTCTTCTTGGATAAAACCATTATACACTCCCACACTGGTATTAGGTATGTACTGAATCAGAAGAAATGGATACTGACTGAACAGAAAGGCTGACACACTTTGTTGTCCATCATCTTGCACTTTCTTGAGGGACACTTTTTGACTGAGGAAACTTCAGATAAAAAGTATGAAAGTCAGCTGGGGAAAATATTTGTGCAGCTGGCCACACTTCTGTGTGTAACTTTTTTTAACAGGAAAATGTAAAAGATCAAACACCATGATAATTTGGAATGAGGCTGCTAGAAAATTTAAACACATAATAAATTCTCACATTTACTTTTTGTTGTACAAAATGAAGCTTAGGTATCTAGTCTGCAGAAATATTATTTCAGACACCCAAACAAAAACTATTTTAAAGACATTATTATGTACTACATAATAACTTTGGGGAGGGGAAAGGCACATAGGGTTATCTTTAAACTCAGTAAATACATGACTACTGAATAAGCAGTGGTTACATAGGAAAAGATAAGATACTCTGATTTTTTTGTTTAAATATAAATACAATTATAAGTACAATTATATATTGGGATATCTTCAGAGAGAGTAAAATATGGTTCTGACTCTTCTTTCACATTGGACTTAAACTATGAAGAGTGACCTGTAGAAGTGAGATGATAGGAAACTGTCAGTTTCCCAGTGGAAATATTGAACAGGCAGAGCACAAAATAATTTTTTCTTTTCCTTTGAAAAACAGAAATTCCAAGAGAACATGGTAGGAAAAGGACAAGATAATGAACAAATTACATCTGTCTAAATAAGGGAAACATTAAACTCTTGGAGGCTAAAAATGGCACACGTTTATTCCATATATTGGCTTTCTTAGAACTTCAATAAGAAATTTTGAAATGTACCTAAATTTTGCCACGTGGAATATGTCAAGTCTAGTCCCACGTGTGAACCCAGTCTAAATTAGTCAGCTAGCTTATAACAATCAGCAGAGATAGGAAGGCACTTCACCTGTGAGTGACTCTAAAATAGATGTGGGACTCTCATAACTTGGAAGGAATTACCCTATGGAGCTGCCATTTCTCTCCATGAACACAGGGATTCTGTCAATAGTTTAGACTATAGACCTAATGTCAAACTTAGAAGACAAATAATGTCAGGTGAGATAAATTTCTCCCATGGTTTGTAAGTGCTCCGTGGGTATTTCAGTAAAACAGTGTAATGATAAAATAGGCAAAAGAAATATTTGTTGTTGGGATTAAATGGTCTGAGAAGCAGCATGGAGCTGAGTGCCTGCTCGCAGAATCTCACTTCCTTCTGCTGTATGAATGCCTGTAAAGAATTCAGTTTGATGTTGACAAGCAGTCCTCCCAGATGATAAGATTTGGCGATAACAAAACTTTCATACTGATAACATAAACAGAAAGTGAAAGATAACAAATAAATTCAGACTCAGAACCACAGCCCAGCCTTCACATCAAGCTTTGATAAACAGCTTCCATAGATTATCTCTGCATGCTGAAGCCCTGTTCCTCATGCTGGCACACACTGCATTATCAAAATACCCACCCCTTCATTTCTCAAAGAATGTAATAATTACAGGTATTATTTCCACTATTCAGAGTCATGAGATGCTGAAAGACAATCTAGTTTTGTATTCAAGTAAGAATAAAGACATTCCTCAAGAAGGTTATAACAGCTGAACTTTTTTCCTATGCAACAGGCATTTTATCTATTAAATTCAATATGCACATTCCACTTCTTTACTTAATTTTGTGTTTGTGTACACACATGAACAAACATTTACCACACAGAAAAACTCTACATTAATAAACTCCAAGAAGTGAAGGAGAAAATCTGGGGAAGGGAATTATTATCTAACTTACAGTTTTATTCTGTGTGTAAAGCATTTTCATAATGATTCATATGGACATTATTAAGAAATTGAAATATTGAATATTAAAGTCAATGAAAGAATGGAAGAAAATTAAAAGACATAGACAAGAGAGAAATGATATGTTTCAAAATTAAATTTAAAAAAAAAAAAAGACTAAAAGTAATTGACACAAAGACCTACAGTACTGGAAAGTTATTTTAGACATAAATCTTTGCAGGATTGAGTTCTCCTACAAACTGTGTGAAACAGCAGATTTCTAGACAACATCTTTCAAAACTCTGGTTTTTAAAAGCCTGCCTGGATTAAATGGACAGGAAGAAAAATTAGATACAGAAGGGGAGGGAATGAAGTGAGAGAACTTGTCAGGCAGAGTTGAATGATTAAATTCTACTACAAAGAGAAGCATTGCATGACGATATGGTTTTGTTTGTCAAGCTACATTAGGAAAAGCCATTTTTGTCACTTGCTAGAATTGAATTTTCCTTTCAACCCCAGGTTTCAGCTTTCTTGTTATGACTTCTTCTGACATCTTATTATGACTTGATAAATTAAGGAGCTTCCCATTAGGAAAGCTGCACCTGTTACGGAATGTGCTCTTATATGTTATCATCACGGAGTCACAGAAATGGGGACGGGGAGGAACATCACAAACTGAGGTTGTTTAACTCCCCACTCAAAGCCAGGCTGCTGTCAACACCAGATCAGGCACACGGTGCCTTTTTCCGGATAAGTTGTGTAAACCCCAAAGAGAGAACATTCCATGCCTAGTACGGAACATTTGTGTCAACGTATCATTGCTAACACAATGAATTTTTGCTAACGTTCTGTGGGAATCTTCCAAGGTGCAGATTCCACTTCTCCTTCTATTCTGAAGTTTATAAACAGAAAAATGTCCCGCATGGAAGATATTTTTCACCTTTCCTAAATAAAACAATAAATTTACACTGAGCCATTTGAATGACAGTAGAACTTAATAAGGTGGTCATGGCATTTAACATCCATGCCTATGTGTATGTGCAGAGATGGAAAATATGTTGTTAAAATGATAAGATATATTTCAAATTTTTCTATGTTGTGGTTTTTTTTTTTTTTTTTACATATACAGTAGACCTGGTTTTGCTAGACAATCTACCAGCTAATCCACTGGCTGGCCTCCAGCCAAATAAAAATGATAATAAAATTTTTATAAGGCTACAAATGCTGGATTTTTAAAATTTATGCAATGTTTTGTTCATTTTAGAAATCAAATACTTGGTTAGAAAAGGCAAAACATGCCCTGAATTTTGCATAAAGATCATGCCATTCAAAATAATGTATGTAAAACCCATTGTGAGATGACAAGAAAAGGGCAAAGCATTTTCTTAAACACGAAGAGAGTAATTTCCCAAAGTTTATTGTTATAAATGTAGAGCACGCTATAAAGCTGTTGGAGCTGTGGAATAAAAATTTTGTATTTGCAATGGCACTTTTCTTGATTACTGTGGATTAGCATATTTATGAGGTTACTCAGCCTCAGGTTTAAACCCACAAATCAAAGGTTTATATCAGCATGGGTAATGGATTACACAGGAGTCTACGGCCTACGATATCCCAGAGGTATCTGTCTTTCAGAAGATTTATGTATATAATACCACTTTGTAGAAATTACACTTACTGATCTTTTGCATGGTGCTTGGTGATTCCCCTCTCTAATGTCTAAAACAAGCGAAAAGCAGCATTCCCAGTCAGCAGAGAAATTCATTGATGTATTTTCTTGTTCTCCTCCTCACCTTTTGATAAGGCCATGAAAGACAGAGGCTCTAATTCCTTGATGTATGTTGCACTGCTACAATGAGTGTAGAAGTCAGTGCGAGCATATTTGATGCAATTACTTCTGAGAAGAGGCAGGAATCTGCACTCCATCAGCCATCCACAGCACAAATACTCGAATTTTGTTCATCCTATGAATAGCACTGTGATAGAACACACATAAAATTTTTGAAAGTCTCACTTTTTTCTCCGCAGGTGAGCGCTGATTACATTCCTATCAGTGGGAAATACCTACTGACCTCTTTTTGGCTACAGAAAGACCAGGATTTCAGAACAGAATGCAAAGACAAGAAACTGAAATGCTTAGTCCTGTCTCTCATGAAAGACTTGCCAAAAGAGAAGTCAGGTAGGTGTTTTCAAGACTGTGCGTGCCCAAGCGAAACTTTTTGGCCATCATTGTGAAATGATGACAAAGGAAGACAACAAAATCTCATTAAACGGTAGAGAGAAAATGTTCTTCAGCCTTATTATTATTTCAATCTTTTACTGAAGATCCACAGCTCACAGAAAAGTATAGAAGGAAGGGTCCGATAGTTTTTTACATGTGTGTGCATGAGACTGACGGTAAGAGGACACATAATACCCTATATAATTTAGAAAATCCAGCATGAAAATGTGTGAGGAAAAGACCCAGACTGGTTAAGCTCTCTGTATTGTACATTTATTCCACTGAAGGAAAAGTGTGAGGGGTTTGCATGTACGGGATGATGTCCACTCATCTATGCAAGGCACCAGAATATTCTAAACTTTTCTGCTTAAAGGAACAACAGAGCACACTAATGTGAAAATATTTATTCCCTAAAATAAAGGGGAAGTGGTTGACTAACCTAAAAAACAGCCAGCATACCAAGAAAGAAACCATATAATATATAAGCAAGAAAATGAGTTCTATGTTTTTCCTTGAAGAGGTGACCAAAATGCAGAAAGTGACAACTGAGATTTTTACAAAATAAAATTAAAATTAAAATGTGAGGATTAACAGAACACATTGTGCTTCAGTTTTGCTATGTTAATTTTACTCTCTTTCATTTAGCTTTTACCCATCATTTGAAACTCCTATTATAGTGCGAGCTGTAATAAATTTGAAAAAAAAAAAGCAGATACAGCTTTCAGCTTGAGACTTCACTCAACCTCTTAGTATTCTGTAGTCAGGATGATGCAACACTGATACATCACTGAGGATATGCTGTCACATTCAGAAAAGTATTTGTAAAAAGTGCAGAGAAATGTGTAAGGGTAAAAAGCAGAAACCCTTTTTTAATAATTTGCAGAAATTAGGTTGGGAAAGGTGGATGAGTAACTGGGTTTCAGGAAGACTCAGAAAGATGCAAAAACAAAGAGCGGGGCCTGCTCAGCTGAAACTGATTTCCAGTAAAGGAGGCCATGCTGACTTTTTGGCAATGACATGCTGGACCACACTGATAGGAACTGGCAACAGTCATTCCCATGAAACTACAGCATTTGTAACAAAAGTTTTATAATGAAATACAGAAATGAGAGTGCAATGTATGAGATGTATCACCTAAAACTGTGATCTGGGTGGATACCCAATCAGCTCAGAAGGGGCTCGTGGAAAAATAGCAAGGAACATCAGCCAAATATATTTTCATTCATAAAGGCCTTGTTGAGAAGAAAACAAATATTCAGAGTTGTCAGCACTGAGTGCACTTCTGATTCTCATTTTTTAAAAACTGGATTTCCCAGTATATTTCCCAGAAGCTCTAATTGTTTAATTACGCTTGTGCAAATCAACAGTAACCATTTGTCTGTTAAACAGCTTTAACAGAATCACAACCTAAACAAAATAAACACACTTTTGCAGCTAGAGCACCTCACGCTTTCAGAGAGAAGAAGGAAAATACTTTTCAAGAGCCCTACATAATTATAATGCTGGCCTGAACCCTGTCAAGACATAGGCTGTGCCTTTGCCTTTCTCAGGTTGACTACTTCATACCAACTTAAGGCAGAAATGTTAAGATCTGCTTTTGGGGGTCATTGTTCAGCTATCGAGATTCTTTTCATTTGAGCAGGAACAGAGAAGGTGTCTGCATAGCTGAATTTGATCTCAAAATAGTGAATATCATCTTCTGGCAAAACAAGTATTTAAGTTAGGGCGAAGATCCTACATGAAAAAAATCACATTCAGAAAGACAAATTCAGTTTCTGTTATGAAGACGTTTACTTTGGAATTCTGTAACACCTCATTTACTGTTCTGAATTTATCTGGCAAGGGAGTAAGGCAATGAATAAGAAACTTATTTGGAAGAATGAGTCTAATGAAGATCAGGTATCTTGCAGCCTTCCTCTATGCCTCAGGAAAATGATTTCTACTTTTAACTAGGGAAACATTTTCAAAGCGTAATATGGTAAACTCGAGGAAATCCTCTAACATACCTTTGTTTCCTAAAAATCAAAGATACAGAATGTAGCTCTGCATGTCCTGCACGGACAGCTGCACGCTCAAAGATTAATTTTAAAAACTCAGCACCTACAAGATTTTTACTAAGAGAACAAGAGACATGACCTCAAATACAACCGCTGAAGGAAAGACACATACACAAGTGTCTGTGGTATCAGACTTCACAGAAGGAAATGGAAGAAATTACTTATAAAAGCATCAATTATTCACATTAATTTTAGCCAAAATTTCAGGACAAATATGAGGGTTTCTGCAGAAAGCTAGGAAATTTGAGGTTGCTGTTTCCTCCCATAGCTACTAGTTGTCCAAAATTTGGGGTGAGCTGGCCCAAAAAAACCACAGATTTGAGGGGCCTTTCTAAGAAAAATACTACTTTCCTAAAATTTGAAAAATGGGAAAAGGTTCTGCTTTAAAAAAAGAAGAAGAAATTAAGTGAAAACTTGGTTTAACCCTGAAATATTTCTTCTGCAAAGTTTTAGAAACTGAAAACTGCAACCTTCTCCAAAAATTTGCCCACGAAATCATTGTATTTGACAGACTCCAATGATTGCACTCTATAAGCCTGAGCAGGCTTTTTTCAAGAGAGCTATGAGCAGGGCACAGAGGAATAAGTACCTTAGCAGACAATTCAGACAATCTGGATTCAAGCGCAGGAAGGTGTTGAAAAACTCAAGAAAAGTAAAATCATACCCTTTACTCCCTGCAGGGTGAACTTCTAACATACAGATTTTAAAGTATCTATCTTGCCAACAGTCATATGTAAGGAATATCCTCAGAGTATTCCAGGAAAGATTTTCGGTACGTTTTCTGGGACAAAATACAGCAGAAGGATATCTTCAACTCAATGCACTGACTACACTCAGAAAGAAGGGTTGGTTTTCTTCCTAAGTAATTGCAGAAATTCCCCAGATCATTCCATTTTACCCAACACCCCTTTTTCCAAACGAGAACATACTCATGGTTTTCACCGAGACAAGAACATACATATAAAAAATAGAGACTTGTATATTTATTATTTCTGAGAATGAATGCTTAATTGGTTTCTAGCTGCAAGTGAGGGGTTTTTGCAATTATTTTATGCATCTGTAGAGGGCTTAATGCTGATTCATGTTGTTTACTGAAATCTTGACTTAGCCTGTTGGGAAACCGTACAGCAAAGCCATGTGACCATATTCAAAGGTTACAAGCGATTTTCACAAATGAGATGTTCTATACTGCCTAACTCTTTCAAATACAAATCATTCTCAATAATATCTTTTTTTAAAAAATGCTAAGTTAAGAGTGGTTTATGTTTCAATTAACTTTTTAAACTTCAACCTAAATCCGATCAAACTGAAATACAGCAAATTCCATTTAAACAAGAAATAGTTTTCAGTGCAAGGATGATCGAAGACTGGAGCAGGCTGCTCCAGGTTGGGTATTGATTCTCAGTCCTTGGAGATACTCAAAACCTGACTCAACAAAGCCCAGGACAACTTGCTCTAGCTGACCCTGCTCTGAGGGGTCAGACCATCTCCAGATGGTCCTTTCCAACTCCAATCATTCTCTAATTCCACGAATAAGCATGATTATTTCCCTTCTCACAGTTGTTAGTATGGGTTACTAGGCCTTTGTGTCAGTAACAGGAGAGAAGACAGAAAAGGGATTTCTGAAATATTTCATTTCCTCTCCATTTTTCCACAGCTGGCAAGTGCAGAGACATCCATGCTAAAAGCACTTACTTGAAACAACAAATCCTACCTAGTTCAAGTGAAAATGAACCTCCTCCACTTATCGTACCAAAGATGATTATGCTTTTTATTAATTTAAAGCATAAAATACATCTTTCAAATGTCTGTTTATAGCGCACAAGAAAAGGTACCGACTGCTACTTTGATAGAAACTGACTGACATTCAAAGTTTGCATAACATTCAAAAGTTCATTCTGGTAATGATGATAAATGCTTTGATGTAATCAATATGTGAGATATATATACATGCAATATATGTAACATATATGTAATATATACAATGGATATATTGACTGCAACACGCTATTACAGAAGCACCAGTCTAACGTTTATCGTTTGTAAAGAGCACTTCTCTGCCTTCTCATTATTGGCCTGATGAACTGCACTGTGAAGTGGTATCTACTCAATTACTCTATCTTTGGACAACATCATTCATTTAATCTTCCAGAGGTTCCTTCCTACCTCAGCTACTGTGTGAGATAATACAGTAATATGCCACAGTTAATAAAGTTTTAAAATTACCTTTAAAAACAAGAAAGAAGTTTATTCATTCTTAATTGATACATTTCCAATCTTAGTCTTAAAAAAAAAAAAAAAAAAACACCAATTGTTGAAATCTGCTTAATATCCTTCCAAAATTAGCCAACTTAAATGAGAGCTACTAAGTGTTCTGAAATTGAAGATTAATAGATGTATTACCAAAAAATCTGAATACCATTTCAGTCAGAACTATATAAAATACAAACTGATGTCTGTTGTAGTATTCATGTTCCTAATATGTTTATTTTTGTCTATTTATTAACTTTTTCTTTACCGTCACAAAAATCTTAATGCAAAGGATGAAAAAATCTCAATATTCAAAAATCTACCATAAATATTTCTGATCCTTCTTCCCATGAAATGAAGAAATTCTCCTTATTTTCCTTTACCTCTTATCTACTAAAATTCTATCTATAGATTTTAGTGACTTTTCAAGGTCATCAAATATTTGTTGTGCTACAATTGAAAAGCCTGACAGGAATCAAAGATATCAGAACTCAAGTGCAATTTCAGGTCAGCTCCTTCCTTACTGAAGGTTGATAAATTTTGATCTGTTTCCTAGGCGAAGTCATTATACCAATACTCCATCTGAATACTTTTTAAAGATGTTGGGTATGAAATGTAAGAATTCCAATTGAAGTGAAAGCCAAGTTACGGCTCTCGAATCGAAGGAAAACCTTAATAATTTTCCATAATCCGTTTAACACAAGTTATCGTAAATGTGTATTTTACTTTAAACACAAACTGCCTGACAAATTTCAAGATCAAGTATTCAGGCAACAATTAACCGACTCTTTGGGATCCAAACTTTGAACAGATAAGAAGGTATTACATTTTATTTGCAGAAATTGTAATAAAATTGTACAATATACTCCTTAAAAAACCCCAAAACCTAATGTGTTTTCTGAAGTGATAAGTGACATTCCCAATTTCATACTTTTACCCTACTGAGTATTATGTCAAAGTACTTGTAGTTCATCCACAGGAAAAGTGACCTACCAAAAAACAGGAAATCTCTCAGAAATCTTTACTGCTGTGGATTGGACTATCATAAAAAGGCTGACGGTCTGAGAGAGCAAATCTTGGACATTTTAATTACAATTGGAGATGTGCTATACGGAGCAAAGCCTAAGTTCAAAGAGGAGGCTGCAGTCTGTAAGCAGACCAACAATTACAAACTGAGACTAGAGTTAAAAATCTGAGTGCTGGAACACTCTAAATTAACTTTTTGAACCTGCACTTTGTATAATCTCCAAAGCACCATCAGCTCCATCAGACTGGAAGAATGAGAAACAGCATCAATTTGGCCAAGAGCAGAGCTCTCATCCATCTGTTTGGGAGTAAAAGTCCCACTCGACGGGTCAAGAAACACCTTACACCTGAGTACCCACTTCAGATGCAAAATTGCTGGGTTTATATATATTTTTCTATTAAACATCCAAAGGAGCAGCTCACTGTTTTATAAAGAATAAAGATAATAGCTACATAAATGTTACAATATTTAACTTGCTGAAAGAAAAATTGCACCTTTATTTTTTTGAAGTCTGTTCCAATGCTGCACTTATGTCATATAACAGAGCTTGGTTTAAGTATAAGTATCCATAAAAAGGTGATATGATAATATCTTGTGCTAATGGTGCCATTATCAAGCTATAAAATGATGCCATTATTTTGCCCAACTGTGTGGCTTCATGCCCAAGGCCGTTGTTCCAGCTGGGAAGAACAACTCACAGTAATATGGCATGTTATGAAAGTTCCCTAAATATGTAAGAGGTTTCATAAAAGGAGTGCATTTATGCAAGCCACGCTATTATGTAATAAAACAGTCTCCTGATTTATATCCGAGCGTAGGAAATCATGTCAAACCAGCCCTTTCTAGGACTCAAAAAATGTAATATACATTTTGAAAGCTAACTAAAATGGAAAAAGAAGTTGATATGGACCTCATCCTGCAATACCCGCTATCAAAATTATTTCCCACACATTCTGGAATTAAGCCAGCTGTCAGAATTTAGGGTGATAAACCATAAACAGGTCAGTGGTCAAAACCTAAAAATATCTTCAATCTCTCAAGGCAGCATTTAATGCATATAAAAACAGCGATTATAAATACAGCTAAATATGACATCTGCAACATTTCTCCTACGTCTTGAATTTTGTCTGCTTTATATACACAAATCATAAGACACCTCTTACTCTGATCATTCTTGAGAGTCACTGGGTCCCAGCTCTGCCTCTCAAGTTCAAGTAAAGACGAGCTGAAAGACCTGCAATGGCATCTTAACACTTTCATTATTAACATCTGGCCAGTTACTAGTTTTGCACTTCAAGCGTGATCATTATTCTTCATGCTCACAAATTGAAACTGCAAAGGGAAGAATAATTCTTGGCATCATTCTCACATAAGAAGCAAATCTAAATTATGACATCAGTTGCAGATTGACTCAGTAGTAAATTAGCAAATCCAATTTACTCAGGACCTTGTAATTTAGTTTCTATCTAATTTAATTCAATTTTAGCTGTGATATATAAATGTTGATTAGTAGACTATTGCATAGGAATATAAAGTATTTAAGTTTCTTAAGTTACTAATATTTAAGCTACAGTAATTTTGAGGGGTTTTTCGTTTGCTTTTTTTCCCCCAAAGGCAGAACTGAACAATATTAAGAACCATACAAACAAATGTTAATAAAATTATATCTGGTATCCATGCCAATTAACTCTACATCATAATTTTCTAGAATTCAAAATAATTCTCTGTTTGCAAACAAACTGAGCTAGAAATGCACTCCATAATTTATACAACAGGCCATACTGACATAGGCTTGTCCTGGAAGATACAGCTACAACTGCTGGTCTTCAGAAGTTAAGGATACTTACGTTTGAAATTTAGGTTTTTTTATCATCTGATTATCACTCAGAGACCTTACAGAGTTCTGTGATCTTTCTGCTTTTGATATCTTCCAAAACTGAGTGAAAGCACAATGAAAGGACACTGTAAAGAACCATGCAACCCTACACCAAAATGTCAGCTGGTTTTTCCCCAACTTTCCCTACGTGGTACTTACTGGTCTTTACTTCAAGGCAGGCAAGCAGTAAAAACTAAGCTATGAGAAGCTGTACTTAACACATTTTCACAAATAAAATAATGTTAAAAATCAGGACAAACCTATCAGTAACTGTCATTTGCTAATTACAAGGCCATACTCACACTCAAGCTATAAAGGTCGATTAACATTATTAATCTGGCAATTTAGTTAGAACTTTATGTTTCAATATTCACTTAAAAAAGTAAAAGCTGCTATGAAAACAGTCAAGATACATTATAAGTTCTGCCCCTGGGACCACGTCCGTTGGCCTGCTGGCAACACTCTGTCTAGGACACCACTCTCATTCTTTGTCACTGGAGCAGGCTGCTGGCTCATACTTTTTCTCCCCAGGTGCAGGACTCTGCACTTCCCTCTGTGAACTCCATGAGCTTCCTGTCAGCCCATTTCTCCAGCCCCTCCAGGTCCTACTGGCTGGTAGCACAGCCCCCTCGCATGTCTCAGCCTCCTCGTGCTTTTGTGTCAACAAAAACAGTCCCATCATCCAGATGAGTACATTAAACCCCGTAACACTACTCCACAAGTGATGGCTTTACTAACAAAGCGTTCCATAGGAACAAACCAAATGGATGGATTTAATTGACCCTCAGGACAGACAGAACTGCAACCATCTACTGCTCTGACACTGAAGTAATTCTGACTTACACAGGGCAATGAATATGGAAATGTATGGAAACAATCATGTCAAGGAACATACATATATACTCCTTATATATTTATATATACGTATATATATGCTTACATATATAAATGAAAAGTAAATGGCATCAGGAAAATGTACCCAGCAGGCCACATTCAGATTGAGATATCTCTATCTGCCAGTGCATTTATCTCATCTCAATTTATTATCTTCCTATGCCTATCACCAATTTCCTGACATATTCTATTTCTAGTACAATAGAATAGGCAAGGGGAAGGTATTAAATAAAGCAGACTTAATATTGTTGAACAAGTTCATTTGAATACTGATGCAGTCCTTGTGAAAAATTAGTTCAGGCTTACAGTTAAATCTGTTTTGTAACTAAATGAAATCTGGTTCTGGTGAAAGAAGGATTAGAAAATTCCTATTGCAGAAAACTGATGCTGCTTTGCAGCCAATTCTTATGGTTGTGTGATGAGGAAAAATAGTTTTAAATCTGTAACTTTTAATGTCATATGAATCTAATTTTTTTGGCAGAGATGTCTCATACAAGGTCAGTAAAAAAGCATTTTTCTGAAAATGCCTCAGAATGTCCTAGAAGCTTCTTAAATCCATACAGTTTAGTTTTTCCTAACTGAACAAACATTACCTATCTTTAATTCTTGAGAGAATAAAAAGAACAATAATTCCATATACCATTTCTTCTATTAACTTAATTCAACACTTTATAAAATACAATATACCTTCTTTAGCATCACAAAGCAAAAACAAGGAGTTCACATATAAAGCGATTTGTGAGCAATCAACATGCAATATTCAGGCTACTCATCAGAGCCCCCAGCCACAGGAAGAATTCATTTTCATTGAGACATCAATACCGAGTTAATAATATGGGTTTGAAAACAAGGTACAGAAGAGGCAGGAAAATATTACCCTAAAGTAACAGAAGATCTCTAATTCTAAAGCTCAATTTTCCACAAAACCATACAGTAATGCTTAAAAAAGCTGAGTTAGAAGGTTTGCACTACACATCTCCCAAGTGAAAGAATTTCTACTCAAACTTGAAGAGAATGATTAAACCAGGCCTTTAAAAGTTAAGGGGCAGAAACAGAAAAGCCAGCATTCCAATGCCACTCCAGCTGAAGCCAAACCAGCAGATGCTGTGGATGCTGTGGCTGGCACCACCCTGCAGAGCAGATCTGCTGATGTGATGGGCACCACCCAGAACAGCAGCTGCTGAAAGGCAGCTTGGATAACGGACAGAGAAGAGCTGAGAAAGAGGAAATCATTTCCTTTCATTGCCTGTTTACAGTTTTGATTCAGGACAGGTAGGACATCAGTGTTATTCTTCTCAATAGAATAACACTAAAAAATGCTCATGTTTAATCCCCTTTGCTTGTGTGAAAGGGGAACTTCCTTAAGAAAATGGATGGAAGTGAGACTACTGATGGAATGGGAAGAAAACAGGGTTTATTTGACAGCAGGAAAATAATACAGACTCTACTTTATTTCTTCAGATTTTGCATGTAACTTCAGATTACAGAAAGTAGATGTATAACTAAATGCTTAAATGCTGCTTAAACCAGAGCAATTACCAATACTCTGTTTGAACAGACAAGGGATGATTCAAAAGGAAACAAAATGATCAAAAAGGGTTTTTTTTTTTAACACTAAACATCTACAAGTGCTGCCCAGAAGATTAAAGACACTTTTGTTTTGGAAGGGAAGATGACTGACGAAGACAGAAAATTCCTTTGTTCTTCCTGTTTCTGAATATTGGCGTGCTTCACTGATGGAATAAATGTGCAGAAATATGGGACCATATCATTACAGAAATCTGGAATTAGAACGTAGAATTTGAACTGCTTAAACTTTGTTTTGAAATTTCCTTGATGACTATGAGGTGCCAATAGATCACTCTGACTACTTTGCAATATGGAACTCAATGGTACGAATGTCTTGCACTTGGAATTACTGAAACTGAAAAAAAAAAAAAATTACAGCACTAATTAGGATTTAAAATCCTAATATACATTGATATACTACAGTGAGTTATATAAAAATAATACTGAGGTTTTGATCTCCACAAACTTTGGGTCAGTTCAAAGCTCTTCACAAGTATTTTACATGCATTTCATATCAGCTATCTTTGCAAAAAGAAGGATGAAACAGAGCAACAGTTTACACTGTCAGGCAGCAAAACTGTCACATACATGAAAACCAAAATTGTCAAGGACATAAGAAAATGAATGTTCTATTTGAAAGTCACATTTGGTAGAAACACAATGCTCCTTTGCTTATCAAGCACTTTATTCACAGATGCACTTTTACTGACCTCAAAACTGAATTTCACCAATATGTAAGTTTACAGTTGAAATTAATTCGATTTGTAAGATACTGCAATTATAAAAATTGCAATCAATAAAATTATAATACTTCTTATCAACCCTTATAATATTTTTTCTACATATTTCCATGTCTTTCCTTTTCTTCTATTAGTTTTTTCAGGACAACAGCAACCTCAGTGTGTGACCTGAAGGAGTCTCCACTCTAGTTCTCCTCTTGAAACCTCTCAGCTGTAAACCTTGGAGAGCTTTTGTTTCTCTTTGGAGTTCTAGTGTGCAGTTCTGAATCTCCTTCAATGTCCTTATGTTCTCAGAGCACAGCAAAAGCCGAGCAAAGCAAAGATTTTCAAGGCACGATGAAATAGTTTAACTCTGCTTCTGTATAACCTGATGGACACAGTTATCTCTGGTCAGAGGTTAATCAAGTATTACCCCTTGCAGCAGTGGGGTATTTGGCAGTTAACTCCCCAAAATGTCTGGTGCCTTATAAATGCACAAGGGCAGTAAAACTGATTTCCTCAGATTAAATACCTGTTTTAAAATTTGCTGAAAACGTGTTTATTTCATGCAAAGACAGATGAAAATTTACTTAAACAGTCATCACAATAGGGGGGAAGAGAAACATAAGAAACTGAGAAGAGTAATTAAAGCTATTTCCTCATTTTCAGCAGCACAGCATAGATTCTCTTTGAGAATAGGCTTCTTACTAAATCTTGTTTTTATCCTGAATTGTATAAGGCTTTGACTAATAACTAAAAAATTATTTACACATTGAGATTAAAGTAGAGAAAAAAATCCTAGCAGTAGGTTTGTACATAAATTTTGCAGTACGGCACTAAAGCCCCCAGTACACCTTGCTGTGCATTCAGCTGCAGAGGACACAGAGCTCTCCAAAAACCACAGAGCTCTCCAAAACTCAGGTGATGATTCTGTGAAGCAAATGAGGATGGTCCCATTGCATTTGCCCAGTGTACGTCTTCAGGCAAAGCAATCCCTTGAATTTTCTCCACTGCTTAAAAAAAGCTGTATAAAACCAATTCATAACAGGATATGAAATAAAATCAAAGACAAAAAATGGCTGATATCACAAAAGTCATTGAGAGTACTCAGATACCCCAACCGCTTCTGAAAACAAGTATCCAAACATCCAGAGGACTTAAAAACGCCATGTAGTAATGACCTGTGACTTACAGAATTTGGTAAGTGGGAAATGTGCTTGCGAAGAAAAAGAAGAATGGGGCAGGGAATTAGCAATTATCAGCAAAAATATCAATTTAATTGGAAAAAAAATACAGGACTCCTGTCATAATTTCTTGATTAAATAACAACATTGGAAATTTCCTTTAATCTGTTTGATAATAAAATATCATTCATTTTGTGTCTGCAGATCAATTACTTTTTACAGAAACTTTAATGTACTAACATTCCCATTAAGTGGTCAAGAAAAAGATTTTCCTTAGCAATATTTTCAGATCAGAGAAATAACTTTGCTACTGAAAGTTCAAAACACTCAGTTATATTCTGCCACAAGTGGCACATTGAATATGAAACTTTATTTTATCTATATGATTAAACCAAAGCCAGAAATGACAGTAACCACTGATTAATTCCTAAAATATTTTACAGAACTAAGGCTGCAATGATACAATTAATCAAAACAAATGCAGCAATATCTCTAACCAGTTCTGAACGCTATTCTTTAATGCCTTCTTTCAGAACAGAAGGCTGTAGCAATTTATCAATTCCCTGAGCAAAATAGTCAATTCAATTAAAGACCATGTACTAGACCAATTGTATTCTCGTTCTTTGTGGAGCAAAGGGCTCTAAGTGTCAACAAACTGGCAGTGAAAGAAGAGTCAATTGGTAAAAGACCAATTTCATTTGTTTTTAAAACGTACACAGGAAACTTACAAAGCTGAAAATGGACCAGTTTAATCTCCCTTTTCTGAAGCCCATTAACTGCTTTGTAGTAATCACTGCTTAGTTCTACGAAGCATTTTTTTAAATTGTGAATTATTGCTCCTTCATAACAACTTCAGAGATAATTGTAAACACTCTTCATCCCCACTACTGTTTTCCCTCCACAATTCTTCAGAATGGCTTGTAGGACACCTTCGTGTCATATCCTAAGGAAGATTATTTCAGTCATTTAGTAAGATGTCACCAATGGATTCACTTCACTTTTGTTGTTAAAAATTGTTCACATCCAAAAGGTAAAAAAAAAAATAAAAAAAAAAATCACAGAATATTTTAAAAAGAAAATTATATCAAGGAAAACATAACAAAAGCACAGCAAATACAGCAGATGGGACATATCTGCTTCCCCAAATGGGAACCAAATCTGTTCAGAGAGCTGGTTATATATTTCCTTTCTTAAAATATCTGATTTCAGAGATTTTTAGAAACTGCCTGTGCCACCTTTCCTTTTAGTTTATCTAAACTAAGTATCTCCCACTGCGATTTAGTTCCATTTGTTCTTCTTGCTCCCTTTCTCCATCTCCTTCCCCCATCATCACTCAGACAATTTTAGCTGCCGTTATCACCCTTTTAAGTCTTCTTTTCATTAGATTAACAAGAGAACTCACTTCTGTATTGTCTCAAGTCATTTCTTCTAAACCTCTTTGCAATTTTTACTATCCCATGAACTCTCAAGTTGAAACCAGGATGAGCTAAGTAGAGCAAAATTGTTAAAACACTGTTCTTCAAGGCAACTAATCCTGGTTTATGTCTTTGTATGCCTTTTCATTTTGTTCTCTTTGTATCCCGAGTTCCTGTTGGAACACTATTAACACAAGACGTGTCAGCTTAGCAGTGGGATTTTTAAAGTATAATATTACTTAGTATGATCATTTAAATAACTTGCTTTTGTTATATTGTAGGTTTTACAAGCCTTTAAAAACCATATAAATATTGTATAAAATTAATAACAATTGAATCTTTCCCTTTAAAACCCTAGAAATGTTAATGCAATGATGTAGCATTTCCCATTAAGTCCCTTCTGATAAAAAACACAATTAACCTTAGCACACCTACTATCATTTTGTTAGTAAATTTTCACTACTGTATCTTCCATAATTATCAGTTTAATTTAAAAATACCAAAACAAAATACTGTTTTCTGCACAATTTTCTTGATTACACCACACTGACTGGGGTTAAACAAAGGTAATGTTTAAATATCACAAAAAAGAAAAAGAAAAGATGAAAAATATGAGCAAGAATGTAAGCATATTCAGGCTATTTCAGAAAAATAAAAATTCACACACAATTTATTTCATACAGAGTGAAGGCAGCAGCAGTAACTCAGCATTTGTGCTAATGGAGACAGCATGAATGGTAAACCATGTGAAAACATCCCACAAAGGAAACCCCAGTTAATGATCTTACAGGGTACTTGTAAACTCAGGAGTATAACTTCACTTTGGTACTCATGATACACACTCACAGATAATACTCATCTATGCATTGCAATTAGGCACTGAGATTTCACTGGTTTCCTTAACAGAATAAACTCTATTATACTATAGAATTTTAATCTGTCATCTTAGAAAAAAATGAGGCAGTTTATAATTTCAAGTTAAATTGTTATGAATTTTTTTTATTATTATTTAAACAGGAGTCCTGCCCCTTTTCCATCTACAACAGGTGTAGAATAAACAGCACTAAAGCAACTTCCTCAAACTGCACCAGCCAAGCATAAAGAAAAATACAAATGGTATGTGAGGCATCTTAATGGAGTAACCAGAATTGTAATGCTAACAATGGTACTGTGCAATTTCATCTTCTAACTGCAAAACAATGTTCTGACAGACTAATAACTGTACCCTGCACTGTCATTGTGCTGAAAGATTCAAACTGAGGGTGAAGAACCATTAGGGTGGCCAGGAGGGGATGAGAAAATGAATCTTAAGGATTCTATCAAAGCATAGAGTTTGCTCAGCTGGATAAAAGGCTGATAGGGAATAGGATTGCCATGTATAAACACAAAAAAGGGAATGAACACCAGGAAGAATGAGGAGCTGCCGATGTCATT
This sequence comes from Dasyornis broadbenti, assembly GCA_013397935.1. Lineage (NCBI taxonomy): Eukaryota > Metazoa > Chordata > Aves > Passeriformes > Dasyornithidae > Dasyornis > Dasyornis broadbenti. The sequence continues at coordinate 637,126 of VZRN01001092.1, read as the reverse complement.
GAAAATGGTTGCACAACAACAAATATATTTAAACAGAATGATTAGATACGGAAATAAAGGAATTGTGAAACTATTTAAAGTTCAAAACATGAGGAAATATGGTTTTTGAAAATAGATAGATGGGTATATGAAAATGTTTGTTTAAAACTCCAGGTAACATAGCCTGATAATGGAAAAGATTACTGTCAGCCCTAAGCCTATATTAATAATATATCAGAAAAACACTTAATTGTTCCATGTGTATTTGCAAGACTTGAAGCGCAGCACATGGAACTTACAGCCCTTCACTTTTGTAAATTATTATTTACATCAGCAGTTAGTAAAAAGAAATATAATTTATTTTAATGAAAGTATTAATAATGAAATCAAATCTTGGATAGAGTAAGTCTTAGTAAGCATGAAAACCATGGACTGAGAAATTACTGTTTCCTTCCCTTTCATAAATTACTTTAAACACATAATTTTAGATGTCGTTCAGGTCGAAACAATGAATACAGAAGAAGAATCAAAGAAAAGCCAAAACAAGACCAAAAAAGACAAAGTACTGTCAAAAAAATAGGATGATTATATCCATGTTGAAGATGTTTTCAAGTAGCCCTTATCTATGTGAACTTTAAATAAAATTCAAAGGAAGTGGATGTAAGGAGATGAGTATCAGTCTTTACAACGAAACAAAGATCCAAACACATCAGATTAGCGTAATTTTCCCAGCTCCTCAGGATGCCTCTTCTAGTTAGACTGGAGAAGTGAATTGATTACATTGCAAATAATGCAGCTGCAATTGATTTTTCTTTCCCACTACTAGCCTTACCACAGATGAATACAGCTAAAAAAGATTTTCAAAACAAATCAGGTTCTGTGGTTAATGCCCATAGAATATAAATGGAATGTTACTAGAATAGAAAAAAAAAAACAAAAAAACAAAAAAACCCCCAAACCAACAATGTAATCATTTTACAAAAAAAGCATTATCAGCTTATAGTAGTTAATACAGTTATGATGTGAATTAAATAACTTTTTGCCTTTCCTAATGCCTAAGGAGAGTCAAAAGCTGAGGAAAAATCTATTCTTAGTGGTGCACATGGGTTTTTACCACAAGAGTGCTGCTATATCTGTGACTTAGGTGCATCTTTTGTTGAATCTTCACCAAAGAGCTGACAAAAGCACTTCAGAATGTCACTGAATGCCCTCCTTCTGGCATGGCTGCAGTTACACCACGCTCATTTCTAGGATTGGTACAATAACACATCCCCAACGAGAAAGCAGAGCCAAAAGGTTCCTTTTAAACCTCTGAATATGCATTTTATGAATCCTTTCCCCACTGACATCTCACTTCTTAAGCTGCAAAGTATAACAGCAATTAAAAAATTGTAAATTTCAACTCTTATATTTCAGTTTAAACGCAGTTTTACACTATTCCCCCCTCTTTATCCTTGCTGCTACTAAAGAATCATAGAATCTGTAAGTTGGAAAACACCTCTAAGATAATTGAGTTGAACCATTAAGAGATGTACTCCATCCTTGTTCTTTCCAATATCTCTAGGCTGGACACACAAGAGCAATCAAATTTTCAATACAGGAATGTATATTTAAGAAATCATGCCATAAAGGGGGAAAAAAAGGAGACTATCTGGATGCTATTTAAGTAATATTTTTTCTTTACAAAGGGAGGTATAAGTACTTGGCTCAAAACTCCCAACAGCTGGATAAATACCAAAAGAAACGGTCTTGTTTATATTTATATTACACAACTTATTATTTAAAACAATTACCTAAAATTTATAACTATTTCATTATTGTTAAAGCCTTGGGATCACAGGGACTCTCAAGGAGAGTGCAGTGAATTGCACTGAACTCTTGGTATTGATCTTTAATGTCTTCTTTGCATTCATTGAACTCATATTTTACTATATAGAGAAGCCATTAACTCTGAATGTCTTAAAGAGCGGGCAAAGAAAGGATGGGTAAGCTGCAGAGAAAATGGACTCAGAGTCTTCTCAGAGGTGCAGAGAAAGAAGATTAGATACCATGGACAGAACCTGCAACAGATGCAGGAAAGTAAATTACCAGACAAGAATCTGAGCAATCAGATCTTACTTTAAAGTTTGCCCTGGTCTGAGCAGGGAGCTGGACCGGAGACCTTGAGAGGTTCATCTATAAACTATTCTCTCTTTCCCAGAGCCACAACTTCTGACACTTCCACTAGAGATAACTAATACAGAAACTTTTATCAGAGAAAATTAGTCATTTCAAGAAACCTCTCTCATGTACGCAGCAGAGAATTTCTCAGACACTACTGCTGAGAATAGAACAAAACCAGAATTACCTTAAATGAAAACAATTCAAAGCATGCACAAAGATGGTATTAGCAGACAAAGGAGTAATGATGATTCTATACACATACAAACAGCTTTTATTTCACTCATTTGAGAATATCTGACAGCCTGAATGGGTTTTCACTACCTGGCCTCGTAGTTAATATGGCAATTTTAACAAGACTGCAATCTGTAACAATGTCAGTCTTGTGTATTTTTCTTGTCACTATAAGGAATGATAATAAAAAGAAAAGAAGAGAAAGTAAAATGAGGAGATCATGGAAAAAAAAGCAAAACAGGAAAGACAGACACAAGATTCTTCTTCCCCTGTTTTCTTGTAAAGTATGCTAATGAAATGCTAGCAGTGAAAGATGAGAACGATGAATAAAAATCATGTAAGATAAATAACAATGTACGACTAGAATAGAAAAATCTGTAGAGAATGTTGGTCTAAAAATTCATTTTATCAGCTTTAAGGATATATGTGTTGAACACAAGTACTCTATAACCAGCAGCTCTTACACGATTTCACAGGAGATCACTGCACTCCAATTCATGCCTACATCTCCTAGCCCATTCCCAACAACAGCCATAGCAATACAAGTAACAGAACTTACAGTGCTTCTGGATATTCTTCAGTTTCTACATGCAAAGAGATTGTATTAATCCTTCTGACAAAACCCCCTCCTTTGAGGAGCTAGAATGAAAATTCAACATGGCCCTTAATAAACTTTCAACTAATGTAAAACGTAAGTGCAAATAGAGATTCCCATTTGTACAGATGTGCTTCTAATGCAAGACGCAGCAAGATTCTTGGGTCTTAGTTTTCTAGTGTTATTTAAAGCTTCTGTCAATAACTTGTAAGAAAACAGTATCATCATTAATATATTTTTATTTGGCATGCTGAGGAAAGAAAGTGAAAGTAACAGATCACTTATAAAGCCATGTATATAGGAGGGTAACGGGAAGGTAAGAGTAGTAAGAACTGCAGTTGATAGTATAAATGTGGAATCAAAGAATGAAGATCATTCTCAAGGATGTTATTCTGGACTTAGTGACACTGAAAAACATTTGGGGTTGTGGTCGATAAATCATTGAATTCCCAATGCCATGATGAAGGGGCTATGGTACTCCTGGGTGTACAGAGGAAAATACTGAATGCAGCAAAAAGGATGGATTGGAGCCACAAGAAGAAAGAGTGGGAACAATGAAGCAAAGATTGCTCTGCTTCTCTGAACAGCACACGGTGTCCATGAGGGAGCTGCTGAAAACGTCCCTTCTTCTGCCCCCCCAAGTACATCATTAACTCTGCATCCAAAACAGATGCAATCACAGCTGGAAAAGCACACCCAGTTCTGTCTTCCACAGCTCCCAAGGGATGCTGAAATATTAGAGGGTTCAGAAAAAAGCCAAAACAAAGGTGATGGAGTACATGGAATTTGCAACAACATCACGTCCTTTACCGGAGGAAGGTCTCCTTTCTAGCACAATGTTACATTTCAAGAGTAGTCCATGGAAAGCTACACTTACTATGAGTCCAATGTTTTTAAATAGTGGCACTTGACAGTCGGAACTATTTAGCCAAAGATGGACATCCCTTTTCTAGAAGTATTTAGGCCAGGAGTGATTCTTTTTAAATATATGGTCTAGTTCAAACTGCAATTAATTTATGAAAGCCTATGCTTTAGTTTATGTCTCATTTCAAATTATATGACCAAAGCAGCCCCTTCTGGATTTATCATCTATGAGATCTAACACCTAGGTAGCAATGAAATCAAGTGCTTACATGAAAAAGTAATGACAAGTAACTAATGTACTTAAAGCCAGATTTTAAAACAAGCAGATGACCTGCAAGCTCTCTACCACCTTGCTTAATATGCTTATCTGGCTTTCTAGGTCTGATAATTGTTTGTACTGTCTCCCTGAAGGCACAAAATATGTTTGTCTAATACAGAGCAAGCAGTTTATGGGTTTTCTTTTGGTTTTCTTCAAAACACATTAAATTAGCCTCCTGATAATAAAGAATTCAAGATATTTTTAAAATGGCATCATTATCACAATTAAAAGGTCCTTAAAGCATTTCAGAATAAAACAATCAGCATTTCATAATAAAACCAAACAGAATCACGACCCCAACATCCTTTTCTGGAGTCTGAAGAAGTGAGCATTCACACTATAATCTAACAGAGAGCACAGCAGCTCCCCAGTATCTGCCCAATTATCAGCCAAGTTTGTGGGTCTGAGCTTGTCTTCTTGATAAACAAAGAGCTTGTGATTCTACTCAGTTCTGTGCCATTCCTTCTGCACTCCTCAGGAAAGGCATTTGTGGGCTGTGACTTCCTCACATCTTCACACTGGTCAGCTCAGCTCAAACCATATATGCATCAGTTAACCCATGAGGAACCACACACTGGCTTTGGACTTTTAAGTCCTGGAGTCTCAGTGAGGAATATTTTCATTTTGCTATTTCATCACAGAAATTGTTACAGTGGCCAAACGGTTAAAAGATTAATACCAAGCTTTTCAAACAACGGAGGTCTGCATGAAGCATCATCACAAGAAAAAATACCTTGAAGAGGTCCTAAAGGTCAATATATGGCAACTATTTCCCATTCACAAGGATTGTTTCTAGCAGCAAATATGAAATTCAACTCCTTGCATCTGTGACTGCAATAACTTTTACACATTAGAGTGACTTCAAAAATACTGATTCACTAAAATAAACATTCTTAAGCATGAATGTCTGCATAATCTAAGCTAGAACTCCCAGCACTAAGGATGCTCATGACACCTGAGCTTACTCCTGAGAATGTTCCTGCACATCAAACAGTCTCAACTTTTGAAGCTTCAGTGCTTTTGGAAAGATGGATTTAGAGCCCTGCAAACTCAGCTCTAAGCATTCCTTCAGTTTTTAGGAACTGTAGGTCCCTGCCAGGACCGCAGGTGAGAGTGCTGGTGAGGCTGACATCATCACCATCACTGCTCAGCAGATGTGGGGCTCTCAAGAAGTCTTCCTCACAAACCCCCTACACTGAAGTTTTTAAACCGATTTTGGGCCACTGATATTTTGTTTACTAAGAAATGCTGAAAAACATGGATTTGGCAGAAATCCAAATTTAAACAAAAGTATAAGAAACAGAAATCCTGTACATTGCCCAAATGTTCCTATAAAATCTTGATCAGAGAGGGCAACTGAGGTTATATTAATCTTTCTGACAAAGGCGTTTCTGACCATGATTAATAGTTTGAAAATATGTATTCTCTACCACCAGCTTCCTATTTCCATTCTGATCCCCTATGAGCCAAACATTTACTTTCAAATAATTCTGGAGCCACTGTGTATGACCTTTATAGGCTTCTGCAGTTCAACAAGGCATGGATGTTTTCTTCAGGGAGAATCTTAATCTTTTAAAGCTTTTGTCTTGTTATTGAACAAAAGGTTTCTATACCCCACCATATGTTCCCAACCCAAATCCCAAGACGAATACTTGATTTTTTTTTCCTGTAGCTAATCAAAAGTCCTGAACAAACACAAGTTATCTGGAAGCAGTATTTTTTTCTCATCACATTCTAAATTTTCTAACTAAAATTTACTTCAGTAAGCATATAAGAGAAACGGAAATTACAGAAGAAAAAAATCTCAATATCTACTTGCTAAACACCATAAGGCGATAATTTTTATTAGCAAATACCATATCTATACATCTCTATTGTGCTATACAACCAACAGTAGATGATGCCTTGGTCTGCCTGGAAATGAAAGCCCTACACAACTGGCACATCAGTTACACGAGTTCTTATCTCAGACATTCAAATTATACACCAATTAAAACTATGCATCACTGAGGACTAATTATCTCTTAATTAGGTATTTTGGTTCCCTTAAATCATCAGCTGAACTATTAACGGGGCTTCTGCTTTCTCAGAAATACATCAACTATGTTAAATATTTACAGATATTCTGGTGGCTCATATTAGGCCTTTTCTAAGGTGATTGGAAGAAGAAATGTACTAGGAAGAAAACTGAATATAACATTTGCATTTATTGGGGTGATGTAGAAGTCGGCATGGTATGGTTGGCAACCTTGCTCTGGTATATTTTAAGACAAATGTTAACTGTTTTACCACCATTTAAAGTAAAAAAGGTATCATCTAATCATCATAAAACACCTCTTCATTTTAGCAATACTTTAGAATTCATGGAAAGCATTTTGGAAAATGCTGTATTGGGTTTGGGCACATCAAGCTTTTAGGGAATATTATACAGCCTTGGGATTTATTCTCCATACAACTGACCTTCCATCTACAAAGAAATAAATTATAGATGTTATAGGTAGACCATTTTCCAAGGCAAGAACCAGTAAGTTTCTGGTATTATATCTGACTGCCTAAGAGAGAAAAAAGTAAGCATAATTACTGTAACAGTCCACATTTGGGTAGCAATTTTCAAGTACTTTATAAAATGCAGTAATTGTACATGTAACAGATACACTTGTAATAATACAACCATGACAGTGAATTTTAACAGTGGTATTTAATGTGTTGAAAAACAGAATTGAGTTTACCTTTAGATACTAGCAATGAAGCAAATGAAACTTTACCTTCATGCTGCTGTCCTGATTTCAATTTTAAAACAAATTTTAATTTCTCAGTTTTGAGGATTTTTTTTCCTAAATATAACTATAGAGCAAAAAGTCTATTTAATATAAGTTAATCATATATAAAAAACAATATTGTGGAAGATATAAATCTGAATGTCTAGACTTTTGGCTGTCTAACCAACTAAATGTCATGAGCAGAAAGGTGATTAGATGAGCTGCTTTGGCAGAATATTGAAGCACAAATGTATCATGAGCAGCATTGTGATCTGTTATTGAGATCCCTGTTTCTTTATATATACATACTTCCATTTAAAATCCCTGAATAATTTAATGCCTGTATTCAATTCATAAGAACTGACAAAATGCTAAACTCTGTAGCTTAACCTTCCTTCAAAATCACTTCCAAAGCACTGTACAGTACTAAATCTCTTCTTATTTGGATCACTTCCTTCCTACATTGAGATAGGAACTTGCATTTGTACTTCCTCAGTCTCATGTTCCCGCTCTCCTGCTTTTGGCACTGCAATTTCTCTTCCTTCAGAGTCCGGGATTGATATGACCTGATGCATAAAGCGAGCACGTTAAACTTAACTTTTGCATCTGGCTTCATTGAGGATAATCTTCACAGCAAGGTGAGGAATGAGAGAAAATGGCCTCAAGTTGAAAATGGGGATGTTTAGATTGGATATTAGGAAAAATGTCTTCTCAGAAAGGGTTGTCAAGCACTGGAAAAGGCTGCCCAGGGCAATGGTGGAATCACCACTCCTGGAAGCATTTAGAAGATGTGTAGATGTGGCACTCAGGGACGTGGCTTAGTGTCGCACTTAGCAGTGTTAGATTAAGGGTTGGCCTCTTCCAACCTATATGATTCTACGTTTCTCTGTTGTTGTTTATTACTATTATTACTATTATTACTATTATTATTATTATTATTCCTCCTGGCTTTTAATCATGATCAGTATCATCATCCCTACTGAAAACTGAAACTATCCATATATGTCCACTTTAGGCTATACCTCAGTCACCTATAAACGAATCCACCCTGTACTGCAGGTTGCTTTCTGTTCCTCGATTTTCTTCTGTTCCAACAGAATTTCCTGCTCCTTGCAGAATTGTCACTAAATGATAGTTCCATGGATTTCCCAGGTTTTTGTTCTTGCTATACTGCTTTCAAACCTTCTTTAAAGAGGGATCTTATATTTACTGTAAGAAAGCATCGCAGTCATTTTGGAAGTTAATGCATCCACTTCATCATCAATACCTGTTTAGTGTTTCAAGAATTATAGTGTCTCCATACATTGCTATATGCAGTTACTCAGCAGCCTCTATGAAAACCATTAAGGCACTTAGAAATTGATTGTTCACCATAAATCATAGGGGATTAAATTTAGGCATGCAATCACTGGTGAGAGGAGGCTCTGTACAAACACAGCTACATTTGGATAAATACACGCTTTCCAAGCAAAGGGTCCGCAATCCTGACCTTAGCAAAATTCAGAAAAGTCTTAAAAACCAAAAAGATCAGACCTTTATTACTTAATTTAGTAATTAGGTTTGTGATACTATTGTAACTTCTAATGGCAGTGACTGACAAGTTTTACTTCTTGGAGCTTTTACAGCATATAAGTCACTCATGAATGCTAAAAATTCAAATGAAGTCCAAAACAAAAACAAAAAAGGTGCAATAAATTATACTACACAGTAAATTTTATTACAAGGGTAGATATGCTTCTTGATTTACATTACAGTCCTCCTTCAGTTGCTACACACAGGCTATTAACAGGAGAAAGGAAATCAATTCTGAAACAGAAGCCAGTAAACTGAAAGAACACTAGTTTCAGCTTTAAAAAAAAAAAAAAAAATCACTTGAAGATTTATATATGAAGTAGTTTTGATTATTTGTTGTGCTACATACAAATAAAATGTAAATCTTCACCATAATTCATTATTCTGTCCTGGTATACAAACTCACACAGGGTGCCAAAGACAGTTTTCATCAGAAACCACAGAGCAGAAAAAACAGAATTCCAAATAGGCTTGCTTAAGACTATTAAACTCCTTTTTTCCAACACATCAGGGCATTCTACATGTACACCAACATCCTGTCTAACTTCGATGCAACAATAATTGTTTTATGCTGTGGAAACATTGTAGTTTAACTATGATATGTTCAAAGATGTATAACAAGATTTTTTTTTCATTAAACACAAACCTAATTTTGCCAGACAGCACTTTGCTGCTGAGGCTGAACCTTACAATTTAAACTGACCCTCCCAATTAAAACTCAGACACTTGAGAATCTTTCATTTACACTTTAGGGAAGAAAGGAAATAACTAGTAGAACAGTTGTTATTATCTCCAGATGCAGCTTTAAAACTGTAGAAAATTTTGCTGCTCAGGCACAAGCTGAGTTCAGACTTACAAGTTTGACAGTTATAAAGAGATATGGGTGCAGGAAAGCAGCTGATCCTGAAGCAGGAATGTTATTGCTGTCCTTAGGGACAGTGATCAGTCGAATAGCCAGGACAGCGTTTTAAGGGTATTTGTTTTTTCATATGTAGTTACTGCTTTTCAGAACGTGGGAGCAAATGATGGGAAAAAAAAAAAAAAAAAAAAAGAAAATACATCCGTTACCAGTTTAAATGGCAAAAATCCCTTGCCATAAAATTAGTTTCCTGAGACTGAAGAACATGTTGTGACTGCTGTTGTTAATATTTGCATAGCTGTCAGAAGCCCAAGCTTTATGACTGCTTACTACTTCAGGGACCATTGACCACTATTTGAGGTGCTGGCTACAGTCTGAGTTACTGCCTTTCAATAAATGTTACAGCCTTCCAATTCCATTACAAGTGGAGTCTGAATTACATCTACTCTCAAAATAAAATAAAAATGAGCAGAAACAAGTTATGTTTTGTCACATATTCTGTTCTATCCTAATCTAGCCTATTTTAAGGCAAGAGCATTTTCTCATGCAGTCCTGTTTAACTGATAAATAAGACACAACCCATCTAAAGGGTTGGGACTGTCAAAGACAGTCAAACGTAAGTCTGGATGATAAATCCTATTACTTGGACACTTGAACCCTCCTTTAACAAAGATAGTTTATGCAGATTTCCTCTGAAAAGATGCATCAACTACTGCTGCTTATGAAAGTTCGGCCAGTTAAGCTTAAGGATCTTTATCCACCCTTACTTTCCAGCAACCCTGAATTACAAGAAATGGAGAGAAATTGTGGTATAAACTGTTCCAGTAATTCAGCAGGGAAATATCCAACATTTGTGTGCCAGCGTAAAACTGCTACATACTTCTGAGAAAAAACTGGCACCTGCCCATGTTACAGCCAGGTCAATAGAGAAGAGATCTATTTGTGGAAACAGCCCTAAGCTGAAGATGTCCCATATCACCACCTTTCTAATGACCCCATATGCAACTATGTCACATTTCTGCTCCTCCTTTCCTCAAGGAAGAAGAGATTTTATAGGCTATAAAATGCCTTTAGCATCAGGAAATTTAAACACAGGGTTTTCCCTGGAGGGCTGCAGAGATCACCCAGCTGTGCCTGCAGACAGGAGGGTGCTGGCTGACGGGAACATACAGAACATTTCTATAAAGAGAGCAGCGGCACACCTGAAACTGAGAATTCTGTACATAGTTTCTATGTTTGGCAAGTAATTCACTGCTGTTCTTCCAGGGCTGAAGAACTTGCATTCTGAGGTGATTAGCATCACCAGGGACAACAATAAAATGGGTCATTCCCCAGCTGCTGGTGAAGTTATCACAGAAGAATACATCTTAAAGAACTATTTTTATTGACATCAATAACCAAATATCCTTTTTCCAAAGCCAGGAAATCATATTTCAAAAGAAGATATTTTGTGTTAGAGTCACCAGGGATTTATTAACATTTTGGGAGAAAAATCCAAGCTTGCTGAATAGGTAACGTGCATAACAAAACTACCTGAGGAAGCAGCTGTGAGCCATTGATCCAAATAAACAATCACCTGCTGGGATGGACAGTTTTTTCTTATAGTCATGAAAATCTTGGAGATAAATGAATGCAAAACCAGAGATAATATAGGTGACTTAAACAGAAAATGAAACTAAATGCCTCGTATAGTGATGAGGGCTGCTTCTTTTCCTCTAGAAACAGAAGAGTAACTCCAAAATCCAAACCCTCCCAATGAAAGACCCAAGAAATCTTAGCTCCAGTGCCAGTGTGACAGGAGGCACAAGAGCAGAGTGGTGAAATGCATACCAATAGCACCACTGATAATAACATCAATAACACGACTTCAAATACCAGTTAAAAAGGAAGTAAAGTCAGTACTTCTGTCTCCTTAGGAACTCATGTTTTATATCACGTATTCTCGACAAGATGTGATGAATAATGGAAATACAGGAGACTGGTACTCAGCTTGTACTTGAAAAATGCTCAGTGTGCTGGAGTACTTAGTCCTCTACAAAAGAACTGTGTAAAAGGCATGTGCCAAATTTCATGTTGCTACCTTGCTTATTCAATAAAGGGAACACCTCTCAAGGAAGCCACAATAATTTGCTTGGGTTTACCAGGATTAAATACAGCCCTCAGTACTGAGTTGCTACAAAATACCACTGCATTTTTACCCAACGGGATATGACCAATGCACTGTGGCCATTTTAGTGAAAAGGACTGCAGTGCCAATAGACTGGTATCAGCCACTTTTGCCTATTGTGAAGGAGACATCTGGTATGCTATGAGATGAAGATGTAGAAGATCACAATTATTAGAACTGGGAGCTGATTTAGTATCGGCCTTGGAAACTTCAGCCTCTGGATTGGAATGAACCATGACTTCCTTCTCTTAACCCTAAGTCATGGAGGATTCACATACTTTTAAAAGTTTTACTATAAGCGGAATTATAAAGTTCGCATATAAAACAAAACTTGTTTTCTCTGAAAAGCTCCTTGTTCCATTTATCATTTGAAGATGCCATCTACTGCTAGAGCACTGAACATAAGAAACATAAAGGGGTAATATGAACTTCAGATGTTTTCTTGGAAAAGAGCAAATCACAGCATAAAAAAGGCTAAGAGTTAAGTAACAGTCTTGTTCATTTAGGAAGGCAAATACAGAGGATAAAACTAACATCCTAAAACAGTTTCCCCAATTGGACCACAGCATTCTTTTTCCAGTGCATAAAACTGAGTTACTTAATTTCTAGGTGGAAGAAGCCTTTTATGAAAAATTAGCAGGACAGGAAAGGTATGCAATAGCCAAGCACCACCACCTCTGAGGCAGAACTGTCTAGACTGATGGATTTCAATGCGCCTCAAAAAGAAATAATAATTAAAAAAAAAAATCTGCATAACCGTGGCAGACAATGAAAATTCTGATTAAAAATGAAAAAGGAAGAATGTAACCAATGATCAGGGATTCCCTTCCTCAGGGTGTTAAGCTGCAGCAGAAACAGCACAAGAAGGAGCTGAGATCTGCCAACATCTGACACAGAGCTGCACATCTCTGGAATGCATCAGCTAAATAATGTTTGTGTTACAATGATGATACAGCCACCTTCCAGTTGTAAAGGTGAAAGGAGAGTGTAATGCATTTACAGTTGAAATTGCTCCATGGATTTGTTTAAGAAGCCTATTTGGCAATTGAAGTTGATCTATCCTTAGGAAGTGAGAGTGTAAAAACTACCCCTAATACGAAGAGTAAAAGCAAGCAGTTAGTCTTCAGGGTTTATTTGGATTTTTTAATAAACTAGCGCATTCATAATTGTTAGTAAGCTGCATAAATTCACCCTTTGACAATGAGAACACATATTTCCAGTTACCGTTAATGTCTGATTAAGACAACTCTAGTTTTACTTAACAAAAAACCATTTATCTGACAGTTTACTCGGAAGCTGGCTGCTTTACTCCAGGACACTTTATCATATTTATTTATTAGATAGATAGATAGATAGATAGATAGATAGATAGATAGATAGATAGACAGACAGACAGACAGATATAAATTAGGTTCTATATCTTAGAAAAAACATGGAGGGGTTTTCCCCACTAAAATAGAAATTTTGTAGGATACTTGTAACTATGGCGAACTGCGAAGTATTTTGAGCTTGTTCTTTCTGGAATAAATCACCTGGAATTATGAAATTTTGCTATCGTTTTAACAACTTAATTTTAAAGATTTTATTCTGTATGGGAGTTATAGTCAAAAGCTGTTCATCCACATCAGCTCCTTCACTGATGCAGGGAACGCTGTGTTCACAAATGCAGCCATAGTAAAGGTAAGTGAAAATACTGCTGGAACTTCAGAGGCCAGGCAGGAATGATGATTGCATTGATTTTTTTGAGTCTGCTACTCCACAGTATCTCAGTACTCCAGAAAAAACTGAATGAAATTGATTCCAATGAAGTCAAAGAAGAACATAAATTCTAATAAAACATACTTAGTCTTAACTGAAGTCTGTGATATTGCAATCTGATACAGTCACTGAACACTTAAAAAAATCAAACCAAAGAGTAATCATTAACAAAGGATTACATTTAAATATCCAGGTGCACACATATTTGTATACCCTTTTCCATGTTTACATCTAAATGCTAAAGTTATATTACAAATAAACACGTATGTTCAACAATTTAAATTCCGAATTTAAAATCGACCGCCTGAACACAGATTCACTACTAAAAGCAAAAGCCCAGAATCATGGAATGGTTTGGGATAGAAGGGAAAATAAAGACAGTCTCGTTTCAACTCTCCTGCCCTGGGCAGCAGTACCTGTCACCAGGCCATGCTGCTCAAAGCCCCATCCAGCCCAGCCTTAAAATCATACCAAATCTGTCATCATAATAGAATTCTTATACACAGAAAATACAGCATGCAAACAATGCTATTTGTATACTTTCTGTATGAGAGAAATAATGAATCTCAATATAAAACCAAAACAAAAGCATCTCTAAAAGCACAAAGCAGTCACTAACCTGTATTTTGATTGGCCAGGAGAAATTGCTGACATAGACATAAAAAGTGATGTTTGGGTTGCTTCGAAAGTTAAATTTTTCACAGGAAAAGCTGTCTCTGTATTCCTTAATATTAGCCTTAGAAACAACAGGAATCTCTTCTCCAGATATTGTTCCAGCTAAAAAAAAAATTTTAATACCTCAGTTGAAGATATACATATTTGTGACAAATATTAATCCTCATTAAAGATGCCGAAGTAAATTTGCATAAGAAACTGAAATTCTTGCTTTTGGTGTCTTCACTCTAAAACTTCAAGAACCCCTTATAATAGTTTACGTGGCACATTAGGTATATTTAATATAATGAACGGAATTCACAGAAATTTTTACTTTGGTTTCAAAAAATTATACACAAATCATAAAGGTGGCAGAAGCAACGTGACTTTTACAAGATAGTTATTATGGTCAGCTAAACAGATAATATGCTTTCCTCCATAATTTATGTTTCATTTAAATAAAAACTCATAGCTCAATAACACCTGAAAAGGAATTTGTCTAGATCTTAACATTTTTGCTGTAGTGTTTCAACTGTTCATGGAAGCGGTAATAGTGTAACTACTAATAAACATTTCTCATTTTTGCAAAAAGATGGGTGACTGAGTTAAGTTAAAGAATAAACAGTTTACTAAATATGTATGTTAAAGTGCTTCAGAAATGCATTGATGAAGAAATTCATGAGTTTAAGAGAAAGTCTGAACCTTCTTTAAAAAGATTTCTTTTTTAATTATTTCATTGTAAGCATCATCCCTCTCCTTGGATGTGTTTTCAGAAAGTCAATAGAACCAATTCAGAAAAGCTGTCTAAATTAAAACAAAGAAGAGTAATGGGGTTCAAAGTTGGAGAAAAAATAGATAAGCAGCTCCTTTTATCAGCATACACAGAAGAACTTTATTGTTTGATATCAATGTTAAGGTTAATAATTAAATTTTTAGCTTGAACACTGAAACAAAGAAATAAAATCGCAGTCTCTGCAGTAGTTAAGGAAGCAATTTATCTTAATTAAAATCACAGCATTTCATAACACTGTCATTTAAAATATTTAAATAGGCTACAAGCTTTTCCTACCAAAGTAATTTTAATTGAATAGGAGAGAAAGTCAACATATTAATGAAGCTTTATTCAGATTGCAAATTATCATCTGAGGTTTAAGTAATATAATTAATAATGGGACAATGATAATGGCAAAAGAACACATTTGGCGAAGTTTTATTATCAAAATTAGCAACAAAGAGACAATCAGGTTAAAATAACTTAAAGGATCATGAAATTGTTTGGGGAAAAGTCATCATAGCAAAATTCACTCTCACCTGTAGAACCAATAGACCATGTAATATTGAGGTTAAAGTTGTTTGATGCATTAATTGATATATCCAAATTTTTATTCGACTAGTTAAAAAAAAAGAAAAAGAGGAAAGTTACCAAAATATATCAGAATGCACTGCATGTATCTCTACTGCACATAACTGAATACAGTCTTTAAATCATCTTACAGTTTTCATTTTAAACATAAATAGAAATGGTAATAATTCCTGCCAAAGGCAATTCTGTCTTTTGCTTCAGAAAGAACAGGGTACAATTTAACATATAACTACATCAGTTATTCTTTTAGATCACTCTAAAAATAATGAAATAATTGTCTTCATAAAATTTTAAAAAAAAAATACATACCAAATGCCTAAATTTTAATCACAAGCCAAAAATTACTTTCCTCAGAAAAAATGTTTTCTTAACTGAACAGCACAGCCCTTCAATTCATCTCAGGAAGATACTAAAACTTGTTATTGATGGGAGCAACAGCAAGATACACCAACTGATAATTCTTCAGAGTATCGATTAAGCTGAAGTACATCTACCACTTAGGAAGTGTTCTCAGTGAAGGCACTGGACTAATTTTTCAGCTCTCAAAAAATGTGAACTATCTTTAAAACCTTATAGGCACTTGGAAAACCTTTAATCAATGTCACATACAATGGAAATCTTAATTATGACTCCCTAAAACTTAACTAAAAGTATTATCATTTTCTTACCTGTTCTGGATTTGCTATAAAGTTTATGGCAGTGTGATGGCGATCATCCTCTTGTAATAAGCTGAAGGTAAACTGGTAATCAATCAAAAGGCTGTCTGTGGGCAAAGCAAAAATTAACAAAATATAAAGTTTATACATATTAATTATATGTTACGCAAGCACCTCAAAATTTACCATTCACGTTTATTTTAAAAGTCATGGAGAAAACTACAAGCCAGAATTACTCACACTTATTTCACTGTTGAAGTATTTGCACTATAATGTCTTGAAACAATTAAAAATTAAAATTAAGTGAACCAAAAAAATAAAATTAAGAAAAAATACCTAAATTAAGAAACAGATTCTGTCATGCAGTAAGAGCAGTG
Organism: Dasyornis broadbenti; assembly: GCA_013397935.1. NCBI lineage: Eukaryota > Metazoa > Chordata > Aves > Passeriformes > Dasyornithidae > Dasyornis > Dasyornis broadbenti. The sequence goes on along the minus strand of VZRN01001092.1, from coordinate 620,810 downwards.
ATTGCACATCACTTGAAACAGCCATTCTTCATGAAGTAATTATTCCAAAATACAGTATCAAGTGCTGCTAGAGCGTTACCAATTTCCTAATTTCATTCTGAAATAATTATTCAATTGCAAATTCTAAAAATCTGGAAAAAGTTGCATCTACACTAAAATTGCGTAGTATGAAGGTATGATATTGTAGTAAATAAGATTGCTCATAACTAAATGGCCCAGTGGAACTTTTGAAGAGAAATTATGTGACTGTCAAGCGTTTCCTTTCTAAACGGACAGAAATTAAAAAGACTTTGTTAAGTGGCAAGTGCTATAAACTCTTCATACAAGACAAGCAAGAGGCTGTGTAGTATTGCTCAAAAAGATTGCATTTGACTCCCCACTGGTGTTTGTTCTACACATTTTTCTTTCACCCCATGAAGGGAGCAGAGGAGCTGCCAGGCAGCTCTCACCCACTGCTCCTGTCACTGCTCACTGAGCTGGCAGGAGAGAGAAGCAGCCACCTTCAGATGGTCCAAAGCATGCCCAGCCCTTCCTGGAAGGAGCAGAATATGATTGGGACAAGGCAGAAGGCACCAGCTTTGAGCCATCCTGTTGTGTTCCCAAAGCCAGAGGAATGAGATAAACCCTTACTTGGGTCATGGCTCAAGGAATGACTGAAAAGGAACTTTTCTGCAGGGGAAGAGGTAGAAGCAGACTCATCAGGATGAAGTAGGTTTCAAGCACCTCCATAACGTAAGGAAAAAATACTAGTCACCAGAAATGGCTGTTGTTGCAATTCCTAGAGGGACCCATGTAGAATCCCAGCAGGAAATGTTCAGTGCAGCCAGAGCTGAGAATCAGCAGAGCCTTCAGAGGTGATAGAAGGTAAATAATCCCTGTGCAACAGACATTTTTGAACCAGAGGCGGGTGTTGTGGATGCATCTTGAGCACTCTGTTACATGGGCAGATATCTTCAGATCCAACAGAATAAATCTTCTAAATCATTCACCATTTCAATTCTATCGCGATCAAAAGCTTCTATTTTTTCCCTCCGTCACAGGAAATACTGAGGTGACTTACAAGAGTGCATGATTCTGATTATTATTTTATGCATGTTAAAATATGGTGAAAAGCAAGTGAATAATTTTCAAGTCCTATTTGGATCCCTGTCCTGCCTGGCATTCTGCCAGTCAGCAACACCACACAAACAGTGTGTTTCAAATAAAAAATATGTGATCATAAAAACAAAATCAGTAAATACAAGGAGAGTGAAAGATTAAGTTAAAGCAGAAAAAAAAGCTGTGTCAGCCTTTTGTTGGATTCAATAGTTTGCTTACTGCTGACAATCACCTTTTCTGCAGCAACACATCGTCTGAAAAAACATACTCTATTGTATCCTATGAGAAGGCTAACACAGAAAGAAAAAAAAAGCCCACTATATTGTCTTAATAGTTAAAGAAAATTGTTTTGGTTTGGTTTTGTTCAGGGGTTTTTTGATTTTATTTTGATTTTATTTTTTTAATAATGAGTGTGGAAGGAAAAGGAGAAAATAAAGGTTTATAGAATATATCATAGAATATCCTGAGTTGGAAGGGACCCGCAAAGGAGTTACATGAAAGGAATTACCCTGACCTTTAAAGGTCAAAAGTTCACTTTCTCTATTATTAGCCACCACAGTTCCATTATTCAAATAAGAATAAGCTGATTGAGATGTCTCAGATAACAAGTTTTGACCAGGTTTTTGCATGTTCATGAAGGCGAAAGATGAATAATTATTAAATTAAAGCGTCCCATTTATTTATTAATACCAATCTATACTTCTATAGTTATGCAAATCTGATTAATAAATATCATTGCCTTTATTGTGCCACATCTCCATGTTTAATGACTACCATTGCACCAGAGCATATTTAAAGGTAACAGGACAGGGGAAAAAAAAGCAAGTAAAGACTGACCCCTATTAAATGGCTTAATAAACCCTTTAATAATCATGAGTAGCAAGGCCGGAAGGTTAGATATAAAGTATAGATATGCTCAGTCTCCTGATCTGGTCCCTCAAAATACAGAGGACTGCTTCAGCATGAATCTTTCCAAACTGATTGATTGTAAAGGTATGGTGGACCAGCACCACAGAAAGTAATCCTACAGAAATTCTGGCTACAATCCTGCAAGAAGCATCTGGACAACACATTATTGATTTGCACATAAGATATGGAAAATACCACTTCAATAAGTCACAGTCTTCTTCTAAGCCCAGACTGTGACCTCTCAGGAATGCAGAGTATCGGTCAAAAGGCCAGCAGTCATCTTTAGGTGAGATCCCATCATAAAATAGCATTGGGAATGGACAGGGGACTCCTGTCTCCCAGTCATATGAATGAACAGCTCTTCCACGCACAAGTTTAAGAAATTTCAAAGTAATTTACTTTTAGAACAACATGACTTCTTTTTTTTTTTTTTTTTTTCTAGGGTTTGTTGCTGTTGCTGTTGTTGCTTACTTGTTTCTTCTTGGTTTTTAAAATTTATATGTATTTAATAAAAGCCAACAAAGTACAAACTGATTTTTCATGGAATGCAGGACAAGTCCTTAACATTTATAAAAGAAGTTAAACTACACTGTTCCTCATAAATTTACCACGTGTAACAAATCAGAAAATTAATGTCACTTTTTCTTATTGCATTTTTACCTACACCATAGCTGTGACAGTAAATTGTGAAAACCAGTAAGAGTTAGTTTTATGTAGAGCCTTTTGTACCAAAGATATCCCAAAGTATTTTGCTGTGTTATTAATTACTACATTATTTAATGGTAATCAATTAGATACTCCATTAACAGCCGCAAAGTTCATTATGAAGTCCCACACATTATCTCCTCTGTAACACTCAAAAGCCCTAAACAACACAGCCCATGTTACTCAAGAGCAGCTCTGAGAGCCAACATGAGAACTCGCCTTGCGATCCTTCAAAGTTGCCAAAGGACATCTAAATTCCACTGAGCCAGTCCACAAACTGGGAAGTGAAGATCTTGTCTAACCTGTTCAGAAGCAGCACATTTCTTAGCACTAACAAACACAAACCATGTCTTTAATTCCACAGGGATCTGCCACGGGACAAATCATTAAATTTCTGCCTTGGCCACGGACTGGGTGCTGTAAAGCAGAAACACTTATCTCTTCAGAGACAATTCTAATTCGGGGAAGGTACCTAACGTGTGCGTGACCTGAATGAAGCAGACAGCAGTGCCTGAATGCAGTTAAGCGATTCAACAGCACAAATGAACTCAGGTGCAAATTAAAGAACTAACACTGAGCAAACATTCCTTCCCATCTTTCTGAGGACTGCAGAAGTTTGCTGAAGGAATTCTATGGCTTGGAGAAAGGTTCACAAAACTTCAAGAAAGATTTGTCTGGACCTATTCTTAAGTTGAAGATCTCAAATCTCTGGAAGTCTCTGAAGTTAGATTTTATTAGAATATAAATTAGTAGAACTAATTTAAGAGGAAATTCAAAGTGGGAGTAGAAATTGAAAGGGATTGTAAAGACTCTACCCATTGCATCCTGCTGCTGTCTCACTATCCTTTCTCACTCACTATCCTTTCTCACTCTCTCCATCTGTTTCATTCTGTAACTTAGGAGACTCTTCCCCCACACGTATTCAGCAGCTCTCAGGGAAAATATCATCTCCCTCTCCTCCAGAAGGCTCCACCTTCTGCAGACTGAAGCAGGCAGAACAGCTTTCCTTCCCACTGCCAAACCTCTTCCTGAACATAACCCTGAAACGTAATACATGCCAATGCATCGTAAGTGCACATAAACTAAGCAGTTACACAGTACATCACACCATATTTTCCAATTCATAGCACCATTAAAACTAGAGAGGTTAGCCTCAAAATAAGTACAAAATTTAAACTAAAAGTCAGTTCTAAGACTAGGACCTGTTCTGAATAGCTAAATGTATAAGTAGCCAAATATAGAACAGCTACATTTAGAAATAGCCATTTAAAGTACAATTAGTATATCCGGTTGATACATACTGCTGTGCATATTTACAAATTGGAATCTAGAGAAGCCTAAGATTCTAATCCATGTGGTTTTGTTTCTATTTTAAACCTTTAGGAAGCCAGCATAAGCACTTTTACCCTTTACACAAACAAATGAGACTTCTCATGTTTGTGTTTACCAAGACACAGACAGAACAAATCTAAGATACAGGTGACTCAAGCAGCAGCCAGAGAGAATTTAAAGAGCCTTTAATCTATAAACTCCCTGAACTTTTATGTCTAAAATTCGATGGGAAAAGTTTGTGAGGACATAGAAACATCTCCACAAACTCAGAGCCCACAGTTCAGATCTTAATTCTGCACCACGCAGCATTTGGAATCCACAAACTCGGTATTTTAGAGCCAGAAGTCAGCCCAGAACAGACTAATATCTGTTTCCAGGCATTTTGTTTCATTTTATCTTAGAAATCATTGATTAAAGTAGAAAAAGAATGTCGGGAGATAGGACCACAATTCAATCCTGAAATTGTCAATGGTCAAATATTACAAAGACTTATGGTTATGGGGGTTTTTCACATCTCTATTTTGATTTTTTCAAAACCCTTGACTGCTTTCACAGTCAAAAGGAGTCATTAAAATCAATTCAAAATGCCACTAATGAGCACATGTGAGAACACAACAATAATTAGGTGAAGAAAGATGTTTAATTAAATGAAGAGAATAAATTTCAAAGCAATCCTTTAACCCTAGTATTGCTTTTAATTTTCAAGAAACCACTCTGTTTCATTAATGAATGTCAATGATTTCTGATATGGATAATATGGTTTAATATGGAAGTTTTGTATTCATAACGAACAGACCAATTCCCATACTCAAACTTTTGTATTGGAACAAACCTCTGATTTTTAAAATCACAGAATACCCCCAAAAGAACAAAGGCCACACAGAAGTTCTCCAGCATTTCTAGAGCACAACTACAACTCTGTGAGAATATATAATTACATTGGTAATTACTTTTAAAAAAAGGCAATTAAATGGAATATGTTTAGTATAAATTAGTGATAAATTTATATATGAATAGGTCTGTTACAGAGAGTATTAAGAATGTAAAATGAGCCACTACAATCAAGGGTGCCTGTAAATTATTTTTGGGTGAGTGCTCACTTAATGGGCAGCTATTCAACACTTTGTTCTATGTTCAGTACTCAGTGTTGGGCCCATGCCTCATTTACCACGTGCTACACAAGCCCTTTTCTAAAGATGGAATTAATTTCTAATGTGGCTTTCCACAGTATTCATCACTATAATTTTCTAAGTTCTTCACAAAAGTTAATGAATTTGTTACAACATTACTGAAGATGAGAAGGCATTATGAGTGCCATTTTGTAGGACAGGAAATGAAACAAAGAGACCAAGGACAAAACCATCTATTAAAAATGAGCAGCCAATTTGAAATACCTGGACTTTGATTTTTCATAATACTTTGAATTATATACCACTACCTATGAACATTCTTATTTGGCAGCTCCTTCCATTGTTCATTGTAATTCTTTCCACTTTTATAACAAAACAGGAAAGGAATGTACATTCAACTTTCCATCACATTACCACTGATTTGTTCCCTACAAATACATTCAGTGCATTGTGGAGTGAAAGTTCCTTGGGAACAGGTATATGGCAATATTATTAAACACTGTGCAATCGTGCACTAATAAAGAAGCAAATAAAAAATTATTGTGACAGCAACCTTCATTCTTCCACTTTCCTGCACCTATGCAGCATATTTCAAAAAAAGGGGTTTATTAAATAATTTAAGAACAGGGCTGGAGTAAATTCTAGAGAACCACTCTACATCTGAGCTGTCTTTTACCTTTGAACAAATCATTCCAAGAGAGCATCCCAGTTCACTACATCTCTCAGCAAGAGGGAAGAATGAACGTCCCAGAAAGGGGGAAAGAACATTTGTAATCGGGCACATTCATGGCTTTTTAAAATTTGGTCACTGGCCATTCTCCCATGCTTCCTCTCACACAGCTCCCCACATATTCTTAAAACTGAACAAAATGGCAAAAGATATTCATACATATACAGAATTTCTGAGAAATGTCAATTCATTTTAGCTCCAAAAGTTTAAGTTTAGCAGAAGTTCTAAGCCAGAAGTGCTGCAATATATGTCAGCCAAACATACGAACAGCGTGAAACTAGACCCACCCACCCACAGCAGTCTCATTCCCAGCTACAACCTAATCATCTCATTTTACAAATGTTAGGTGAGGATCACATGATCTTTAACTGACCAATGACTAAAGTAGGGGTTTTTTTCTTTTTTTTTCTGATAACTAATAACTTTTATTTTGTGAATAAAACCCTCAAATTCTAGTGCTGTTCTATTTTTACTTCTTGAAATCACTTAAAGTTGTAAGAACCTCTATCATGATTGCAACTTCAGACTCATCACAGTCTTCCCACACTTTTCTATTTAAGGATCTGTCTATTCATGCTGATTCTAAAATTCATACTCTCACCTCTTCATTACACAGGCAGTTTGTCTCTCTCCTACTCTTTCTAGTGATTGGTCTCTATTTCCAGCAAGACTTTGTTGCGAACAGAACTATTCATATTCCCCTCTATCAGTACAAATGCTGCTTTTGAAACAAAGTACCATTATCAAATGCTATAAATCATATTCATTTGTGACCAAATGAAATTCTCTTTGTATTACATCAAAGTTAGGGGGTTACCACCAGACCTATTTTCAGTCAGGATAATTATTTTGAACTTTCAGAGCAGCTGCCTGATTCATTCCTCTGTCATCTGTATCTCGCAGTCATCCACTGCCTCATTGTCATTGTTACGTTGAATATGTTGGTGTCTGACATTACTTGTCCATTGTGGTAAAACAAAAAGTCATTTACTGTGAAGTCTTTACTAAAAACTTGCATTTTGTTATATGTAATCAGAGCGCAATGAGCTTCAAAATACCCCAGCACTTACTATTTATATGCCTTTTTCCATTTCAAGAAAGAGCATGAGAGAATGAATTTCACAAAAGTTCAAAGTCTTTAAAAACATACAGCAATAGCAATTCATTGTTTCTTTCACTGCACATTAGAAAAATGTACTGGGCTAAAAAATCCACAAAAAGACAGAGCGATTAGTGTCATAATCAGCAAATGGGGTAACTAAGTTTTATTTTACCAGAAATCTTTTATTTTATGAAATTTTCAGCTGCTATTTGAAAGGTCTAAAAAGTTGTCAGTTTTGCTCCTAAGGGAGTGCCATAGAAATCTGACCTGTATTAGAATTTTATTCAGCTAAATTTTGCTAATTGTCTCAGCTCACTCTGTATTGACTAAAACTTTCAGTAGATGACAGAAATGCAGAAAGTTCAGAAGAGTAACCCTTGATTCTCTTTACTGAAAATAGAAAGACCTAGAAGGTTAATTAAGTCTGGACACGTAAGTTTGACAAAGACAATTAGGTGAGATGCATCTCACCATAACTCACAGAAATAAAAGTGTGGGTATGAAAATGCCACGGTAAACAAGGCTGGATTTGTTGCTGAGATCTAAGAACTGAGGTACAGATATACTTACCTGGGGCCTTTCAAGCATGCAATCCCAAGATGATGATCCTAAAGTTTTTAAACTAGAGACCACAGCCAAATATCATTATTTTTCCTAAATATTTCATCAAATGCTTGATTGAAAATGCAGGAACAACTGATGAATGTTCTGTGAACAGCTGCAGACCCTTTTCAAGTCCTGCTCAAGGACATGGTTTATAAACAAAGTGTGGAAACCAATGGCTAGAGAATTATGAGCAAAATATTAGCAAAAGAAGCAGCAACAAAGAAAAGTGAGTGCGCCAATTAGCAGCTATTTAAGCATCAGTTTTAGGAAAAGGTCTAGATGTCTCCTGTGATGGAGCATTTCAAAACTCAAGGCACAATCTTGTCAAAAGTGTGTTACTTGACAGTAAGGAGTACTCAATAAATGTACTTTTGTTTTGTCACACTGGACAGCCGTAACTCTCATAGTACTCTTGAAGGGTTAGAAAAGTGGGAGAAAAATACAAACAAAACAAAAACAAACAAAAAAAACCCCCCCAAACAAAAAAACCTCTCTCATTAAAATTACTACAGAAGAAATTTCTCTCTCCATGAATTTTTTTTAGTGATCTAAATACATCACCACCTTTGTAAGACTCACATTTACACCACACCTCTAAGATGCAAAATAATTTTTCAATATACCAGCATCAATACTCACTAAACCTGATTCTAATTTCTTTCTTTTGTTGAACAGTCTACACACACTGAAGAGACCTCTGATCTTCTTGTTCTGACAACAGAATTGGCACATCTAAGAAACAACCATGTTAAATTACTGTTTGAGTTCATGTATTATTGCCAAAGAGGGATGCTTCTTGTCTATGAAAGTAGTAAATGAAAGAAGTCAGATTTTCATGTTATTTTAAATCTTGCTCTTATAACGTTCAGTTTATTGTATAATCCCTAAAAAACTACTTCATTTCCTTTTAGATAATTTTTGAAAAGCTTCCATTTATACATGGATCAATGCCCAAACTATGGACATGGCAAAAGTATAAATGCAATTTTTAAATTGTTTATGCTTTTATACATTTATATGCTCAAGCTTTGCTATAAACTGGGAACAGTCAGAAATTAACCAGACAATAACTTCCACATTCCTTATAAGCAGAGCTTTTATCCTGTTCCTCAAATAACCAAACACAGATCTCAACAATTAAAGAAGCAACCTCTTGTTACTCAGGCCTTCCAAGGAGACAGAACACGCACTTTATAAATTGTCTTTAAATATATACAGATGAACAGGTGCTCCTGTAAAATCTCAACATTTTCAAAATTTTCTTCCTTCCTTTTTCCCAAGATTTAGCTGAACTTTGCTTAAGAAATCCTGAATCTACAGCCCAAACGTCAGAACGTACCCCATGTTGCTTGACTCCACATGACTTCTACAAATTGCACAGTGTAACTTGAAGTTGAGATGTTTCCACTTTGCTGTATTCCATCCTGTTTCTCAAACCGTGTTAAACTGTTAGTTCTGAGAAGTAAAATCGCTCATAAAAAATAAATCCAGGCCATTTTCAGGAAAATTGCACTTCATACTGGACAGAAATTACGTTATATACCTCACTGAGCAGTGTCCTCTGCTTTAAAGTCACCAATTGCAACAGGTACTTGTACTGTAATAAATATAATATGCTACATCTCCATGCAGGAGAAACACGTGCATTACAACTTTGCAAAGAAGCTGTAACAAAAGCACTTCATATAAAACACCATCAGGTACTTTTGAAGGAAAAGCTGTTGATTTCAATAATAACATTGTCACTCAATAATAACACTGCTCATGCTAAGAACCGAGTGCCAATTCAGCAAAAAAATATCGACAGAATAGTAAAATTCCAAACATTCACAAATGAAATTACATAGCTGTAATATTGCCTAATCCATTTTACACAGCCTTTAAAACAGATAGGAGAAAATATCTCAGTGCTAGTATGGAATAAAATATAGAGTGAAAAGCTCCAGAAAAAATAAACATTCCCCTACTTCTTACAAATTTGATTTGTAGAACTGGCAGTCAGGTGCATAAAATAATAAACAGTTTGGTTAAAATAAGCAAATTAAAATAACTGAGGAAGGAAAAATGGAGCCCCAAATGCTGCTTTCGTCAACCCCAATGCATCCTTCAGAGATTTATTCTTTGCCTCAGAGAGGGAATACTGGCCACCATGGCAGGGCTCACTGACTCTTTTCTGAAAGTGACTTGGAACACTCAATTTCCACCTGAAACAGCTGCCAGACATTAAAAGAAATATTATAATTCCTAGTGCTATTTTTTTCTATAAACCAGGAACTAAATACAGCTGTGCTTTCATTAATTCATGACATTATTATTTTTTTTTTTTTTGGCCATGGAAAGAAAGTACTGCAAACTGAAATGAGCAAATAGAATAAATCTCCTCATCTTTTATTGTTTTGGTTTGGTTCTTTTTTTTCAGATGATTAGCTTAATACAGACCAATTGAGACATATCATTACTGTTTGATAGATATCAAGCACAAACTTTTTGACACAGCCTTTCTGAGAACTGAATTAGCATGTAAAAAGGAACAGCAAACTGTAGCAAATACTGACAGTCTGTTTGTCCTTGGTATTCGAAAAGCGGTGATTGTTCATATCATCTACAACTGACCTTCACAGACCAGAGATTGTGGTAGGCAATCCTTGCCAACAAACATGAAGTGACACATTCCCATGATGTGGTCATGCACTGTTTTCCTTAGAATATTTTCATTTTTCTCTTTCCACCATTTTTTCTGTTCATTCTTACAACAACCTCTCCATGTTCTCTCTCATTAGCCATTCCTAGCACCAGGAAAGGCTCTAACACTTTAAAATCCGTCTAGCTGTATTTTCAAAAACACTTACGGACGCATTATGTATTTCTACTCAACAGACGTAGAGATCTAAATTTCTCATATCATTGATGAAAAAAAAAAAGTGATATTGTTGCCCTTTTAAGACTTTTCTTCCCACATTTTGCATAGCTTGTCATCTTTACAAAATTATTCTGATGGCCGTGGCATTTCCTTAAGGGGCTAACACAGGAAAGTACATTTATTTCCCCATAACATAAAAAGACAAATCAAATACATATATATTACTTTTTTACCAGTGTATCTTCATACTCTTTGACAGATACATTTTTCAACTTTCCCTTAATGTCTAGTTTGCTATTGTATCTATTTTCCTAGTGTACACTGCTGCTTTTTGACCTCACACAGTTTGCTCTTCCATTTCATGTCAGCATTACCCTTTATATCAAGTGACTACCAAATTACACTTTGCTGTCAATGGGTTATATTTCTGGAACACATTTTAAAATAATATTCACAATTCAAGCTAAGAAAAAGTGACAATAAATTAATATCAAGGGCTCACAGGCTACTCTGCAACATGCTGAAATGGAGCTGAGTTATCGCGTCAGAAAGCTGAATTTGACAATGTCCACATTTAACCTTTTTAGTTAAGTTTAAGTTGTCTTAACGTTTATATAACCCAAGGTTTTATCATCCTCTTGAGATAGAAATATCCCTCAATTTACTTAAATGATCCTACAAGAGTTCCTCAAATACTCTGTCAGGGCTTCACACCACTAATTCTAAAGCTGAAAACATTCCTGACTACTCTCTGGACTGTACAGACATGTGTGCCAGGATTAGGTGGTTCAGGATGCAACACATGAACAGTGCAACTCACACTACCTGGACATCTGCATTAATGGAAGAGGCTCAACTCTCCTGCACTGTTTCATACTGGAGAAAAGCATCCCAGCTCACCTGGAACCATGCACTGGTTTGACCAAGAACTCCCATTCAAAGGAACCAGCGCAAACTCTCCCACATACCACATGCCGCTTCCTGCAGTCAGGGTGTGTTCCTTCCTATTTCAACCGGTTCAAGATTTCACTGTAGATATTCCCTTGAAGTCCCACTGATCAAGAATTCTCTTTTCCCTGGGAAGGCAGGATGGGAAGCAATGCAACTGCAAAAGCACCACAAACGTTTTCCCTTCACTGTCAGAAGGTAAAGCAAAAGGACCCTGACGGATCCTTTCCTGTGCCATCTGCTTCTTACAGCTCTGGTCCCAGGGAGCTCCAAGGCCTCCCAGGTGTTTGAGGAGTGACAGCTCTTGTCTCCTGGGATGTGGTCAGGAATCACACACTGAGCACATTGAATACATAGAACAAGGGTTCAGAAAGTATCCATCCCTATGAACCCAGGCTCAATATATGGATAAAATCAAATGCTGTCTATTTGTGGGTACTTGCATTGGTTTGCTTCTCGTTTAAAACACTGTTTCACACATGGGCTAAAGTCCCCTACAAAGCAAAGCATGTCTCCAAGCCATTGAGTCTCACCCAGTCTTGCCTCATCAAGTTCTATAAATACTCATATTTAATACTAACAGCTATTTTACTCTAATACTATATATTAAATTGCAAGAACAATAATATAAACATAATTCAAACAATAATTATGGCACCTGTGGAACAGTCCTCTAATTCAGACTTTTATCTGCATGCAATACAATGTACCTTTATTCTTCATTTTATCGATTAGAAAGTTAGTTTCCCCAGGGTCAATTTCTTCTTGTTTTTTTTGAGATAGGGGACCACGTATAATGAATAATCACTAAATTGACTTTTTCTACTTTGGCAATAGGCATTAAATAGTAACTGTAAGAAAATGCCGGTCGGTAAATTCACTGATATACAAGCAGAAGCTACCAGAGAAAGCAAATAATCTTAATTTCAAAAATAAAGCATGGCTTTTTAAGAAAAGAAAATCCACAATATTAAAAAAAAATTAGAAATCAATTTTTTTAAAAAAGTGAAATAAATACATACATGGAAAAATTCTCCAACTCAAAGTAAAAGCCGAAAATGATTGGCAGCAAATCAGTTTCTTTAGCCTGCCCAACAAAGCTGCAAGCCAACCTAGCATTTGGCAAATGAGTACACAGAGCCTGGGGTGAGATCATAATACTTTATTAGGAGCTTCAGATTCTTGGTGTGGTTATTGTTTTAATTCTCTGGAAGGCGACAGTTGGTTTGTGCAGTTATTTTAGCTCAGGGCAAAGACTCTGTTTGTCTGTTGCTCTTTATAAGTTCTGAGTTGGCAGGTTTGCTGAGGCTAATCTTTTCTCAAACCATCCTAGAATTGTCTGATTTAAACTATAATCTGTTCCACTAGACTCTTTAAATACTAAGAAGATTTTATTTTAAATAGAATTTTTTTGTGTAAGTCCATATATTCAAAAGACAATGTCAGTCATTACTGTTACTGTATTTATAAATAATATAGATTTTTCCAGTCTGTATCAAAGTCAATCCGTGTTAGATAAAATTGGTAGAAGTCATTATCTTAAGTCAAACATGACAGTTTTACAATTACAATATGTATTTAGTTTAAATTAATGCTGTCCCAAAAGGAAACATGAATTGTTCAAATCAGTAGCAAAGCTGGTGGCTGCTGCTGCACAGCTCTCAACTCGGCTAAAGCAAACACATTTTCAAGAGCTAAAATTTATTGTTTATGCCCTTTAAGTTTCAACATCATTTTTAAATATCTGGAAAATCCCTGCTAACAGTTTTACTTATAGTGCTACTTGCTATTTATCTTCTAAAACACTCTCCTTGGAATGTTCTTGACTTTAATTTTTCTCTAAGTATAACAAGTCTGCCACCTAGTGCTTTATGGTACCTCTAGTACATGTTTTACTTGACATCTATTTTTTTACAATTTCATTGATAAAAGAAGTTATGTTCTAAGTCCCTGAATGCATAAACATGCATGTTTGCCTACACACATTCCGAGTGCTTCAAAATCACACTGCATCCTCTTGCTGACAGGTTGCATTATGTCTTTCAACAGCTATGAAGCCACATTTGTATTTTTTGACTAGCACACAATCATCTCGTAGTTGTGTTATTCGGCTGTGAGATCTGAAAATCTCACAGAGATTCTAAAAGGAAAAACATGGGAATTATGAATAACATAATATATGTTACTAGAAATTGGTTTATATTAGAACTTTGACTATGAATAAGCCCAGGAAAAAAAAAATTCCAATAATAGGAAAATAGGTGGGATGAACTCTCAGACCATGTCAATAGGTCTTAAAAGCCCAATCTGCATTTTGATAGCATAAATAAGGGTGTATTATCTTATCCTTTTGCTCTGAGACAATATTGAGCTGATATGTCTAAAAAGGCATTAGAAGTTGTCAAAAATTATCTACATTTAATAATCTGCCCTCTATGAAACCATCTTTCTAGTTATTACTACTACTAAAAAAAAAAATGTTAGAAAGATATAAAATAACACCTCTGCGGGACTAACGAAGTCTTTAGTCGAAAGACCAGATATGAAAAAGTAATTAGACTTCTTAATTTTTAGCAAGTAAGACAAATTTTAAATGAAGCAGATAAAAGAAATAAGTGCTTGGGTTTTTGTTTTTTTTTTTCCCAGGCACCACATACACTGCATAACAATATGATTTAAAAGTTTTAAATTCAAATATAAATTTGCTATAAGAAATTGTATGAAGTACAGGTAAGGACCAGTACTTTTCTTTACTGTTCCCTCTTTGAAATCCTGGTGTGTCAGCAGTAGTGGGGTTAATACAGCTTCAGGACTGGACTAGAATCCTTACAAGGCTCTTCAGCCAGAAGCAAAATTTGCTTCTTGGTCCCCAGCTCCCTGCACAGATACCAGACATTATCTTGAGAGTTTTTACTGAATGTACATTTCATAGTTTCTCACTGATTTTGCACATGAAAGTATCATTCTTCATCTTTGTGAGTTGCTGACATACTGAGGGAATTGCTTACTGCTATCCTGTCTGTATTTATACCAAGAAAAGAAGCAATAGTCTTATAAGCTATCATGATTTTATGGCTCAGAGTCTAGAATGGCATAGCAAAGCCATAAACCAATTATTCAGATCAATCCCAAAAACGTCGTTGCAAAATGTTTAGTAGATCACGTATTTTTTCCTGTGGTTTACTATAAGTAGAAAAAGAGCAGCCAATAAGAATAAAAGAATAAAGAATAAGAATAAAATTCAGCCACTAAGAATTAAAAAAAAAAACAAACAAACAAACAAACAAAAAACCCTACCAACAAAAAAACTATGAATATTGTTTTCCTGTTAGTAATAATGTTGGAGCTTTTTATATATAAACTAAACTGTGGCATGTTTTCTCTGGCTTGCTATTTCCTCCCTATATGTCCAGGAGGTTGAGCAGAAAACTCAGAGGTGCCAGTGTAATGCTTACACCTGACCCTTAAGGATTCTGCAGATGGGCCCACCACCTTCCTTCCTTGCATGCTTCATCCCAGTAGAACATTTGAGAGTGGCTGATCAGTCACTGTGTGAAGCCGTCCACAAAGGACATTTCATAAAACACCGAGGGAGCAGAAAAATTATGAAGAGCTCTGAAAGGAAACACCTAGAAAACAGTTAAAATAAAATTTCTACATTATTTCAGCTTTTATGTACAGATTTTCAGGCCTCCTCTTTTTAAGGGCTGTAAATCCAACAAATATCTGGATCAGAGGCATATGATCAATAAATAGGTTTTAATTCCAGAAAAAGCTGCAAGTCATTCAGTCCCTCCCTGTTTTAATTCTCTTCACAAATGACCCATCCCTTGTGACCTCTTAAGTTTTGGTTTCTCTAATCCTTCTCAAAGGTCAGGTTCTAATCTCCAACTGCAGGCCTGCTCTGCAGCATGGGAAACTCTAGAGCGTTACACTGGGTCTGTAATGCATATATATATACATATAACGCAAAAGGCAAGCTTCACCTGAGTTTTCTTTGAGTTCACAGATAGTCAAAGGCCCACAAAACTGCCTGTCCAGCCCAGAGATGAGCACTAGGTAAATTACAATTGTTAGTTCATTGCAATTTCATTGCATTGTGACTACATTCGGGCTGTGCACTGCTGAGGAAATCTTCTGCAATGCCTGGCAGTTTCCCACTCTGAAGTGTGCTGCCCTGTACCTCACTACTGCTGCCTCTTTTAAAAAACCAATCAGTCTGTACGAGCAAATGGAGAAGATACTTGTTCCCTCTCTTCACTGTTAATGGTAGTACCCAGATATAATCAAAAATGCTCCTAAACAATGGGGTTTTTAAGGATAACAGGGAATAAAAAATTATGGTATGTAAATCCATGTGCATTTTTTCAACTTCATTGTCTTACCTAGGAATCTTCTTAGCGGACAAATGGGTAAATCTTGAGTGCTTAGCTCATGGAAATTCTAACTATGAAGGCAAACAATGTGATTTACACTCGCAGGACTGATTTGTTGTAAGCTTCTATGCTTCTGCATGTAGCAGTATTAGAATCAGTTGTACTTCTTTGTTTGATATGTTGCATTGGAACTCAAAATAATGTGCATAAGCCAGACGTTTTGGAAAGTTTTTGACCTTAGAAACATGGCTATCTTAGAGAGGTTTATTGTATCCTCTCAAAACAAGTGATTGTTAGCAAGCCTATAATTCAAACCTTGTATTATAACACATCATGAATTGTAAATTTAAATTTTCATTTTCCCTGGAACACTGGATTAACCATTTCTCCATTTATGATTTAAAGCTTTGTGTCTGTACATAACCCAAGTGAAGATCACAGAAGTGGCATTTGTCCCAGTGATTCCTCCCAATCTGTCTAAAACCATCTGGTTTTCCTGCGTGTTCCCTTGCACCCAGGAGCTCTGATTCCGACAGCAATGCATTCCTAATGCTGATGTGTGAAGGACTAATCCGGCCATTTGGATGCACACGTTGCTATCGAGGTGTCACTGCCATACATCACGCTGGCCCAGACACCAAGAAGTAAAAACAACAGCCAGTACAAATGCATCACAACAAAACGTTATATTTATGGTTTGTGTACATGCATAAGTCAGCTGCACAACCATCTCTGGCCTCCACTCAGGATTCATTTATATGGATTGAATCAGCTTCAGATCATTCACAGCAAGACTGGCTCCCAACAGAAAGGCCTAGGGATACAGAGCCTCCCTACCAGAAATACAGAGACAATCCAGAAGCGGACTTGTCCACAGCTAATAAGGATATTTACATGGGCAAACAAAACTGTAGCTTCTAAAATCACAAAGCTTTCTTTTGCATTATTGTTTTTATTATGTATAAAAAAATCTTCCATAAGATCTCCTCTGAAATTCCTACGCAACGGCACATTGAACACTTTTAGCTCAAGAAATCCTTCCTCTCGTGAAGATCTTGATCTGCAAATTGTTGGATGTAAAGAAAGAATTACCACTCTATGTTTGTCCATTTGCTCTACTCTTCCCCTGGCATTCATGTTCAGCCACTACTGACAACAGGGTGCTAGAGTAGAAAGATCATCATGCAGCTGCTCACGCATCCTTACACATTCAGTGCTTTTCTAATTTCTATATCTATGAAGCTTGTTCTCATTCTCTTGTTCTCAAAGAAGTTGTGCTTTTTCAATAACACAGTTCAGTCATGAAGAATGAAATTAAAATAATTTTTAAAAAGCCATGTATGATGATTTTCACACAATCTGGATAATACACTACTGCATGCCCCATTGCACATTTCCTTCTCTATTTCTATTAAGTTCCAGTAATTTAAAGCAGAAAAACTACTTCTGTCCAGTGCTGCCATGTTTGGAAGTACCATATGAGAATGAAATCTCATGTTTAATGCACTGTTCCACTGATCTCTGGGATTTGATGGCTTTGCTGCTCTCTCTGTTTATCCTTTTGGCATAGTATCTGTATTTAGATTAAGTCCTTGCAATGTTTCAGCCTGTTACCTCCTGTAAAAATCTCATTATTTTCCATCATGCCAGACCCATCTGCAATCTTCCTGTGTTTTCATCTGTGTTCAGATCACTTCTTCAAACACAGCATGACCCATGTACAGAAT
Source organism: Dasyornis broadbenti (assembly GCA_013397935.1). Classification (NCBI taxonomy): domain Eukaryota; kingdom Metazoa; phylum Chordata; class Aves; order Passeriformes; family Dasyornithidae; genus Dasyornis; species Dasyornis broadbenti. The sequence goes on along the minus strand of VZRN01001092.1, from coordinate 603,287 downwards.
TAATATTCTGTTTGCTCTCCTGCATCACTATGAAAGGAAACAAATAAGGAATAGACAAACACCCTGTGCGCTCCCAATGGCCAACTCCATTTTTATTTAACCTCTTAAACAGTCTATTGTTTTCCATTGCAGGGCCTACACCAACACCAGACTGTTCCCCCTTCCTAGGCTTGAGGATGGCAATGACAGGCAGGAGGGAGCAGAGGACGAGGCAAGAACTAGGAAAGCTGGGCAGAGAGCTGGAGGAGATGAAACCAGCTGAACTTCTATAGGGCAGTGAATAGTCACAATATCACAACCTGCAGGAAGTTCCTCTAAGGCAACCAGCATTCCTCAACCCACATTCTGCTGCTAAAGAGAAATCGAGGTCATCCAGTATCACACAAAAGTGATCCAGACGCTCACGGTTGAATCCTAAGGTTTTGCTCAGACGAACATTCCAGTTTAGGGCAGTATCTACACAGGTGGAAAAAAGGCAAAATTTAAATGCTTAAAACTGGTTATTTTGAAGATGGCTAAACTCAAGCATGTGACTAAAATCTCTCCTGAAGATCCTAACCATACAGCAAATCACTGTCTGCATTCACTGATTTTGATTCTTGGTAGTAGGAACAGATGTGCCTAAATTTTTGTTTCTCCCAGTCTTATGCTGCTCATAAGTATATACAATTTATTTTTCCTCCCTCTAGAGCAATAATATTCATGTGTTATGAAAAATAAGAAGAGTCTTCACTTCAAGGAAAAGTAAAGAGACATTACAATTGCCTAAAGAGAAAGTTTCTTAATGAGGACTGAAAAATGCACAGAAAAAGTACCATCCAAATGCCTGTCTTGTACAAAACTGAAACGTGGTATGGCCATGTTCTAGAATCCTTATATAGATAAGAAATTGGAGCATCTTTTCATGATGTATATATATTTTAATACATGATTTAGCAGGAAATGGGCTGTGCTGGTAAGAAATTGTCATTGAAATCTTAGGTCAGTTATCCCTAAATGAACAGATTATTTCCCATTATGATGCATCATCCACCAAATACAAGAAATACAGAATTCCATTCTTTTTTATTAATGCAGGCTCCCTATTACTACAATTAAAATAACTCTGAAAATTGTTTGTATATGATACTTTAAATGACTGGAAGTATTAAAAGAAAATTTATCATTTCAAAACAATAAGATCTTTAAAATATTTTAGAAATCTGACAGAAGACAAATAACAGTAGTGAGTTAAAGGTGAAAGGGCATCTTGAATATAGTACAATTTGTCTCCAACATGATTTATAGACCCAGCCTGAAATATGATAGCAAAAAAATAAGGTTTTTCACGGAGGTGCCTGAGGTCTACAAATCTCATTACTGTCATTTCTTTTCAATCTCTTAAATTTAATAACGTTTATTTTTAAAGGACAAAACAAATGTTGACACACATATCCAAAATAGTCTATATAGCACTGTCTTCAAAGTATGAACGTCTCATGTACTCATTATCTTGCATTAAACCTAAAAAAAGTATTTATTTATTACATACATACAAAATTTTATTCTTCTAAATACTGATATTTCTGTTCTGAAATAAGAAGCATTTCTTATGCAAAAAAACCCCCAACAAATGGATTCAATTTACTGATCAAGAGTATGCTTAGGACAGACTTTTAGGAAGTATTTTCAACTTGGTCTATAGCATTTAAAATTTATGTTCCAGCTTAAAGTATTACATTTGAACTTACGTTGTCTGAGAGAAAAAAGTCAAAACAACCCACACTGACTTTCTTTAATAGCTGGCAAGAGGAATACGTGTTTTAGGCCTAGAGCTATGTCAACATCTGTAATATAGTAAGTAATGTACTATTTTGTTCTGTAAAACATACCTTGCAGATGCAAACCATCTAAGGCAGGAAAGACAGATTAGCGGAGAAAATACACGTTCCTTTATTAGGTAAGTGATGCCTCAAAGAGACTCTAAAATAAAGCTTTTGTGTATGTTGTAAAACGAAATGCTAAGAAACAAGGCCAGAAATCAGAATAGATGTTATAAGTATGTTCAGACATATGTCTTTATGTATAAATTCACATTTGAAGTGAGGATGATGTTAGAAACAACAGAAAATGGATCCAATTGTCTGATACGGAGCAGGTACATGCAAAAGTCACAAAAGTTAAAACAGTGTTCTCCAACATCCCATCTGTTTTTATGATGATTAAAATTACTATTGAACTTGATATTAGCATAGTAAAATTGGCACAGCTCAGTAAGGGATTCTGCACATGGGTAATAAGCATTCTCATCCCTTCAGGTCCTTCACTATGACTATCAAAACTGCAATGCTTTAAAGTCAATTTGCCAGAGGCACCTTTTCTACAACATTAAGAACATGGAGACAACACACAGCCTCCTTTTATGATACTGTGGAGAGCAGCTGTGTCTCACGTCCCTGGGAGGCAGACTGGCTAAACCGCTCAGAACATCCCAGGGAATAGTGCTGTTTGTACTGTTTGCATTTCTCCACCACAAATTCTGTCTTTAAAGCATTGACACAATTTCTGTTCTTTTCATTCACATATGATGAGATACAGAGAATAACCCCATGGCTTGGTCAATTCCTCTAAGCTAGGTGTAAGGAATCACTTTTTAGTGGAATTTAATTTGTGTACTTGTGGACAAATTAAGAGAAGGCCAGCGGGGCATTTTGGTTTCCAGTCAAAATATCAATGTGCTCAATTTTGGAAAATCTCCAGAAACTTATTTTGTTTTTCCAAGGAAATGAAATTGTCATATAATACGTAATCAACATTTCAGTATGTAGCATTAAAAATAAAAGTACTCACAGTAGCATGTTCCCCTAAGTGGATTTCCAAGATACCTATTTTCAGAGTCACAGCTGCAGGGGGGGAAAAAAAGACAAAACCAAACAATCCCATTAAACACAGTATAGCTTTAATAAAAACACAGCTAGAATATTTATTCAAATAGCACGAGTTTCAGTACTAGCAACACAAATACATGCAAATAAAAGTATTTAATATAGTTCTTAATGAGGGTGTGCTACTTTCTGGAGACACCTGTCTGTCCTTATATAAGAGACCCAGAGTGACCAGGCCCTCGAATAAAGAAGTTCAGTCACCTGCCTGAAGGTGGTGCCTGCTGTAGGACTTGGGGCAGGAATTCTGGTCTCTCTGCACTAGTGAGCAAAGGAGAGCCAGGCAGCCATCCCAAGCACTGGATTTCCTTGTCCCCTCAGAGCGGATTCCCTCTCCTGGTTTTGACTGGGCCCTCCCCAAGCCAACAGCTGAGCATCCATGACAGGGATAACTGACAGCAGAGTGTTCCCAAGGATGTCCCCCTCTAACATGCACAGTCCTGAAATGCACCAACTCTTCAAATGAACACAAAAAGAACACAATAACAACAACAGGGGAACAAGGAACCAAACACCCAAAGCAAACATAAACTCCCAAATCATCCCTAAGCATAAAATAATAATCACATTTCCACAGCACCACAGAGGGGATCCAGAGCTATGCTGTCTGTTCTAGAAAGGCTTCTCCCAATCTGTGCAGCTGCAAGCAGGCCATGGCAACTGGCTCTGGAGCCAGGAATTGTAGCCATAGCTGCAGCACAGCAGCGTCTCAGCTATTGAACTTCCATCAACTTCAGAGGCAATTGCTCCTCTTCACTGACCACCCAGGGCACCAGGTGAAATTTAAACAGAATACAATATACTGATGCTGCTGACAGGATGTGTACATGATAAGGGCTGGAGAAATCGCTTTCTTATTGATAAGATATAAAGCTATTTTCAGAGAGGTGAAATATCCTACAGAAATTCACAGTGATCCAATTCAGTTACATAACATTACTCTAAAAATGCCAAATACCTTAATAGAAAATGATTAATCTGCTTTAGGTTTCCCTGGCTATTTCACAGAAGTCTCCAGCAAGATTACAGTTTTTTCTTAAATATACAGAAAGATTCACAAAACAAAGAGAAAGCTAATCGCTGCCTATTAAATTTCATATAAATATTTTCCCAGAGGTAATCTGAATCATTTAATATCTTGGACTACGTTTTCATTACTTTATTCTAACAAACTTACTTTGGAAGGAGATATTTTTGCTGTTATTTTACTTATGAATAATATTAAAATTACCTTCTAACTTGGATGTCGCATCATTTGACAAGTTTCAGACTTCAAAATATTTTAGTGTTTGTATTTCTGCTGGTTTCCTCAGCAGTTTCTAACTGGTGGTTCCTAACATACTCATTTTTATTAAAAAATAAGCAGAGAATCTCCTCGACCCTTTGTTACAATACCATAAAGAAAATAATCAGTAGTAGCAATAAAACGAAAAAGCAGAAAAAAGATGTTCTGGACTCTGCCCTTGTGCACTCCTGATCCCACAGTAGCATGAGAACTCTTTGTAGGGTCAACTATACAGAAATTCAACACCTTTTTAATACAATAATTGTAATAATTCCAAGAAAGCAACACCCTCTATGCTTCAAGTCTAACTGCAGAACACAATTTATGGTCTTGTTCACAAACACACATTGGCCCTACAGTCCTTTCCACAGCATTTGTAAGAGAGTCTGATCCTGCAGTAGCTCTCTGGTGTGTACTTGGAAAGGAGAAAATCTCTCAAATAATAACATTGTTCTGCCTGACACCGTTTTCTTTCTAAACATCACAAAACACTAACAAAATTATTCAAAGAACAGCTTTCTACTGAAACAATAAAAAGATATTCTTGTCTGAAAAGTGTCTTTAGGTTTGGAATTCTGAAAGAGCATGAAGGGGAAAGGATCATTTTCAAATCAAGATTTTAAAAGAATTTCCTTTTCTTGTATATAAGATTGCCACATGAGACATTACATCATGTAGCAAATGATAATAACATGATACAGGTCATTGTAAGAAGAACAGTTTTTCTCTTGAATTGCTTCAAATGCAAAATAGAGTATTAAATGTAGGCAGTATTCACAATATGCTGGGGTTTTATACCTGAAGAAAAAAAAAAAACATAAAAAATAAATCTATATTTAGAGACTAAGGATGAAGGCAAGAAGCTTCCCCTGCTGCTCACTGCTAATGGCACTGACCTGTGAATGACATGGGAGAGCACGATCAAACTCCCATTAACAGTAAACTGTACAACTTTCCATGGAGAGAAAATAAACAAATTCCACTGTGAACTCTTGCCCAGTCACTGCACCCACCTGTAATGCTTTGACCCTGAGACTAAAAGTTATTTTGGTTTGTTTTTTTTTTAATCTTGAAAATCTTAATGAGAAAAGACAGTTATTTCCATACAGCTTCCCTTCTCCATTCAGCTGTCCTTCTAATCAGATACAAACATCTCCTGTGGATCAATAAGTACCAGAACTCAGGGATTTCCAGCATCACATATATCCTTCTGGCATTTGTATTTCTATCTACATCACAGGAAAAAAACCCCAAATATTAATAGATGAAATCAAAATATCTATAAACTCCTAATAAACATCTAATATCTCACAGGTTCCACAACTTACCACATACAAAAGAATGGTTAATACAAAAATTACTAGGTACTAAATATTTTGCAACATACAAGTATTCATAAGCATTCATTCAAATCCAAATAATTACTAATTCTCTGACAATTACAGAAGTGACCTTCAAATATCTTGAAAAGAAAATGGTAATGCAGTTTTACAGTCGTTTCAGTTGTTTCAGCATCATGTACGACAGAATGCTAAAATATGCATAATAAAAAAAGAACAGTGAATTCCACCACGGCAAAGTATTTTGATACATGATCACATATATATGTGTATGATAGTCTCTGTGTTGGGAGCCTCATGGAAGTACTCAGGGAGGGAGTGGTTTTGGGCAAGGCACGTGTGACTGGTCCTGGAGAGCCCCATGCCAGCCTGTGGGTGTTATCCCAGAGAACTTCCCAGTTTTTCAAGCACCACAGGATGTGAGGGAGGAGGAACCTCTCCAGAGACAGGACCTGGACAGCACAGAGGGAAAATCCCTGCTGGGTCCATCCAGTGCTGCAGGCACACAGGTACCCCAGTAACCAAAAGGGCATGAGATTCACCTGTTACCTGTGTTCTTTTTATGCCATCTCATTAAAACAGCTGGTTTATTGCACCATTTGTTGCCAGGCCTTTCATGCAGAACAGTTCCCTAATGTATGTCAGGAATGACATGAGGTGGAGTTCTTACTAGTTAGGGAAGCCTGTTTTAATTTAAATGGAAGATACTACTTAAACACTTGGTTTTCAGTGGAGGGGAAAAATGAAAATAACAGGATTAAGAATATATCTGAAATTATTCACACAAGCATGTATGCTGGGTTCTGATTAAATTTAGTTTTGTCTTTTAATCCTCTCCCATTTTATTAGCATACATATTGCTCTGCCTTAGTCACTGATTATGGTTCCAATTACAAAATTTCCTATTTGCTGAATTGTTTCCTTATGAGCTTTACTCATTGTAGTCATTTTTGTACCTTTTCCAAAAGCCAGTACACATTTGACCATATGTGAAGCATAATATATGCCTCATATCTGAGAAATGGGAGCTACACTCATTATTTTATGTGCCATAGGGCTATGATCATTTGCTTTAAGTGGTCATAATGAATGAGCAGTTCCACTCTGGCAGGACTCCAAAGACACAGCTCCCATTTATAAGGACAAATGGAGGAAGGCTCCTATTAGGTTACGTACAAGTTCGATGGTTTGTTCCAGTACAAAAGTATTCAATTCATCAAGCTCACTGACCTTTGGATGGCCTGCTATTAGCACTTATTTCCCAACCTCTCCCTCAATTATCCTTTCAAAACTGAACCATTTTCTTTCACTTTCTTTTTATCTCCCCAGATTTTCTGGAAGTTCAAAATAGAATTCATTGACAAATGCATTAAAAAGTAATTTTTCTCATGTTTCTGACCAAGTGAATGATTATTTCTTGCTTTCTCTTTACATACAATAAATGTATGTAAATGAGTACATGTTTACAGTAAGATTGCCAGATTTGGGGTTTTTTTTAATGAGTGAAAGGCTTCTTTGTAAGACAGAGTTTACAAACAACCTTTTTTTGAAGCAATTGTGTAAGGTCTTGTGCTCTGTATCTTGCAGACTTAAGAAAGGTAAGGAACTGACAGCAGAGAAATACATATGTGCCAAATTTTGTTGTTCTTACTGGCACGTCCCTTAAGGAAGGTTATACCTTCAAGCTTCTCACCTGAGCAAAACTGTCACTATAACACCAGCCTAGACCGACAGCCTTCTAGACAAGTGATTTGATCACGTGGAAACCTTCCTACAGCAGTTCATTTAACCTTTGATGTGAAGGCAGAATTTTCTGCAGTTCTGCTGCTGCCACTAATTAGTAAATCTTTCCTTTCAATTACAAGTGAAGCAAAAAAAGAGGAAGAGGGGAAAACTAACCTAAGTACAACTGGACTTTCCTTTAGTTGAGTTTGTTTTTAATACTAAATTCTCAGGGAAGGCCACTCTAACAGACAATATTGTTTTATTCAACTAGTTCCCTGCTGGCACAGTTTTATCTTGCTGTAGTATATTATATAATACAGACCTTTATGACCCTTACCTCATATTTTGTCCTTGCAAATTAACAGACCACTTGCACAGTGCCTGGGGAAGAGCTGACACCTGTCTGATCTACAGCTGGTCATAAACAGGCCTGGGATTTCACCCAGGTTCCCAGCGTTGTGTCTACAAGAAGTTCACGATAAATTAATACTAACAGTCTGCTTCAGCCGAGTATCCCTGGTCCCTGAGTGATGACTTGCCCCAGCTTTTGGACGAGTCAGAACAGCTTCCAGGACTACTGCTCCACTCTGACCTAGCCTTTACTCCTCATGCTGATCCCTTTCCAGCCAGTGGTCTTGCTGCTGCTGTCCTCCATCACTGACTCCTGCTTCTGATCCCTTTGTCCCCAGTCCGTCCTCTTGCACAACAGGCTCCTGGTTTTATTCTGCTTTCCTGGTTCCACAGTGGTAAGATACTATGGGGGTTTTGAACAGTGGAATACTATTTAGCATAACAAAATCTGGTTATTTGGGACACCTTGCAACTGAAAGTTCAAACAGTGTTGGTAAGGCTAAACCTAAGACTTCTCTAGTCCCATGTAAGTCCTGTGGCATCATAAAAGTGGCTATGAAGAATTACTCCATAATACTATATATTACTATACCCTCAGTGTTTATGCAGCTTTTGCAGATAATTATGAGAGAGTTTATGAACACTTAGTTCAGACTCACACACAGGTTTTTATGCTGCCTGTTGGTTATCCCTTCTTGAAAGTCATGCAAGACATCCTACTCTTACAGTACGTTTCCAGCAAAGAGAAAAAAAAAGCTGAGGTATGTGCTTAACTACAGTCAATAGATGTAACTGGCTGTAAACCATAACATTTTGGAAGTGATGCCACAGAAACCAGATTTTCAGCTCAAGAGTGGTGACTCCTGGGTGAAAGCAATAACCCAAGAACAGCTGAGGTTGGTAACTGGTCCAGAGCAGTGAGTGACTGATCCTTGAAACCCCAATTCACACTCAGTGTGGTCAAGGCTTAGGACCTGACTTTGGCCTGCTTGGCTTCCATACCTCTGACACAGAAATGCCAAGGAACAACCACACCTTCTGACCACCCACAACAGACATGGTCAGCAGCAGGGAAAGTGAGGGACCTCACAACCAGCAGTTGCAATACACCAGCCAGTGTCATGTTTTGGGAGTTCAAGCATGTTTAAAAGATTTGAAAATAGTATCATCCTTCCACAGAAGTGCTAAGATTTAGACGCAATAGTTGAGCTCAGACAACATATTTAATGAAAAATAGGTATTGTTAGCAATGTTAATGACTGCTTTGTGATTTTCAGAGAATAGGATTACTAATTATTATTGTATTTTTATCCTACGATTTAATCTTCATTTTTTGAAGTGAAATATGTGAAATACACAGACTTATAATCTATAAATACAAATTTATCCCTCTTACAGATAAAGGTCTACTCCTTGACTGCACTGACATTGTACTGTGCACTACATTGTCCCAATGCTATCCATTAATACTGCAGTTTGCGAATGGACCTCTTAGATCTTTGGTTCTAATGTAAAAATTGGACACTTTCACTTCTCACACTGCCAAGATTCTTCCAGTCATGGGCAACTTCAGATATAAAGAATTATCAGCCTACCTCTTAAGATAATGATAACCTAAAAGGGTAAAAGGTACTAGGATTTATGTTTCCAGTTAGAACTTTTTAATAATGTGGGGAAATGATTTATTTGTTTTTTTCTTGTAAGTGCATATAACAATGTCTCGAGACAAAGTTTTTCCTGTAGATTAATTTGTCTCCTCCTCATATAATTCATGAAAAAGGGCTAGGCCAGCAATACTTTTTTCTTTTTTTTTTTTTTTAAATCTAGGCTGATCTCAGCAAAAGAAAAACATAAAACATTCTAGCTTCTTACGCAAATTTTCCATTTCCAGACCCCTCATGCTATTCAAATCCTTCTTCCCTCCAAGGTGAAGAATTATTTATATTATAGAGTTCTTATATACTCTTCGAAGTAATTATATCTCAAATCACAAAATCCATTGCACTCTACAACAAAGTAAGCTTTCAAACAGGTGTCACTTTTCATATAATTATATAATTAAGAGAAAAAAAGCTTAAGAAATAAAATAAGAGTTTTCCAATAAATTCTGGGTTCTCTTTACTTCTCTTCTATACAGGATAAGGTGACCTACAGCCATGATTTGGAATTAGCTGGATAAAAAGTGCTCTCTGTTAATCTTAATGAATAAGACACCAAATGGATTTTATATGCAAATGATTTGATGCTGCTTACTCTGAACAAGAAAAATCTCATGTCCATGGCCTTACCCTTTACCTCCGGCACTCTCTCTACAAATGACTGTGTTTTTGGCAGATGCACAAACTTGAATATATGCAAAAAGGTGAACTTGGAGAAGCAGACTTCCCTCTTATCAGTCACCACACTTTCAAAGTCAGGGAAGAAAAAACACACACATTTCTTCTCTCACATTCTGGCCTGTATCAGACATTTCAGACATTACCCCAGCCCGTAGAAAGTAAATGTTAGAATATCCCACAGCTCAAAATAAGACGCTATGTTTACACTGAACTGAGCCACAACTCTGAGAAATATTAGCATAGGTTTCTCAACTGCTTATTTCCTTTTAGACAGAAGAATTAGATAAGAAGCAATGGTAAAATAACCATGAAAACTTACTACTGCTTAAAGTGAAATGCAGCTCCTCCTAAATTTTTACTTTGCAAAAATCAGTGAACAGGTCACAAAATTCACATTTCATTCTTTTAAAAGATAACTATTGATGAAATGTGTTAAGCATTAATTTAATATCAACAATAGAATGCTCATAGAATCGTAGAATGGTTTGGGTCAGAAGGGATCTTAAATGTCATATGAAATCAATATATGCAAGTCACTGCGCACTGGAACAGGCTGCCCAGAGAGGCTGCGGACTCTGCCTCAATGGAGATATTGCAGAACCATCTGGACACAATCCTGTGCCATGTGCTCTGGGATGGCCTTGACCTGTTCTCTGATTCTGTGATCAGCTATTCACTGCTCATGATGTTCTGGCACTTTCCGTGAGTGTTTGTGCATTGCTGTTGTTTAGAAACCATTTCTCAAAAAGAGCAGGAGAGGTAGCACTTCAGCAACATTAAATATTTCAAGAGGCCCTGACAGTCAGAGCAAATGCATTGTAAATGGCTTCATCAAGTAGACCACATGAAAAAGAAATACATACACACACACTAAATCCCAAGTGGTTTACTGCATTTTCATTAGTCATTACTGAATTGTAAAATTTTACTATTACTAAGTGTATTTTCAGAATGTATATTTAACTATTAAACAGTTGATGGCTTGTTTTTAAAAAATGTGCCTTATAATATGACTATTTTATTACTGTTGAATTTAATCTGTGGTCAGTCTCTGAGGGAAATTATTGCAAAGAACTATTCAGTTACAACCTCAGTGCAGAAAGTTCAATGCTGTGGTGTTATAGAGTGCTACAGAGTTCTCATCTGTCTACATTTGATCTTCCTTGCATTCATTTTGCTTTGTTTTCAAGCTTGTGGGATGGGTCTTGTTTGTTTGTTTTTGTTGTGTTGGGGTTTTTTAACAAAATCTCTGTTTATATAAGACTATAATTTCCAGGCAATTTAAGGAAAAGGCAATTTCAGAAATCTGTATTTCAGGATGCCATACAGACACTATAATTTCCAGAAAATGGTACAAAGACAGGCAAGTTACTTTTTGTCTTTCTACTTCAAATTACATATGGTAACTTTGATCATTTTCTTGTCACTTCACACTACAATTTATCACAATATGGCAATTAATATTTCCAAAAAGATGAGAAATTCTGACTAAGCCAAGACAAAAATGACGATTCAGAAGCAAAGCACATTACACATTTTGGAGTGGAGGCCGCAGCTCAACGATGGCCAAATGCTGCTTATATATGGATGTTCAAGAATACTAAATGCAAAAGGAAGACAAAGGTATGAATAAAGCAGAATGTCATGGCTTTCTCTAGGCCGTCAGCTGTACGGTAGTAGGGAATTTTAGAAAATGGTCATGTTATCTGAATTATTGCTCTACTTGCAACAACTTCTATCGTGTTAATGACAAGTTACAATATAAACATGAAGAACAAATATCACAGATATTTAAGTATATGTACTGCAATTGGCAAGCTATCATTCTTACCTTTAGGAAGCCAAAATTCTAGCTACTACATGACATTTTCAAGTAACTTTCATTATTCCTAGATCACTTAGGTTTCTGATGAGATACACAGAAACTACATCCAGAATACGAATACTTGTTTCCTATGGCATTGACAGAAATCCTCAGAGAATCACTAGAAAGCAAACATGGAGGCATGGCAGTTTCCAGACTTGTAGGTTCATTCTTGACCTGCTGGTCTTTAATACCACATTTTTGTCCATCAGATCATTCCAATATGTATACATCTATCCAATATGTCGTTCTGATAAGTTCTTCTCCTGCCTGAAAGAACTTTCTTTACCCCACGCCTACATGGCAATCTATCAAATTCATGTTATTGCCTACCATTGTTCCATTACAGGCATGCATGCCCTTTCTGTAAGTCCTTTTTAATATCTAGGATATCAACCCCATCTAACCTGCACCATCTTTTATTTGACTTTATTAAAAAAGATATCAATCCAAGAGATACAGAAATATCTATTAAGACTAGAACACAGAAAAGTGTCTGGGTGGCTGCAGAAAGGATTGTGTTAAATACACACATCTGCTTTTCCCTGGCCTCTTGCCTATGAAGAGCCCAAATCTCCATTAGCCCATTATAGCACATAACCTCATGAATTTCCTGGAGCAGAGATGATACTGATACTTCTTTATGAAGTGCAAAATAAGTGTAAATAAGTGTTGCTGTCTGTGTTGCAGCAACAATACTGCTTCTGGCAACACTTCCAGTTTAGCTCTCCTTGAAAAGTTATCGGACCCTTAAGAAGAAAACTTAAAAGGAATGGCTATAAAGGGAAAGAAAGTTGAAAAATGACACTACAGCCTCATGGCAGGGGAATGTGAAGTATTTCATGACAGGAGTTTTACTCTGTCAGCCCTGATCCGTTCAGACTGAGTTCATACGGGGTTTGATGGGCAGGCTCCACAGGACCGCCATGGAAAGCAGCGCTTGCTCCTGTGTGAGTACAGCACTGACAGAGACTTTAAGTAATCCCAATGACTTCCCAAAGGGCAATTCACAGAATACAGCATTCTTTAAATGCACAAAATCTCATCCTAAGCAATGTCAGAAGGAGAAAAGAAAATAAATTATTTAGCTACTGCAAGAGCTCTGGTGATACAACTCACGATGGATGAGAAAAATCCTGCATTCCAGCTGGGAGTGACTGGGAAATCTAACTCCAACACTCCTCTAAAAGCTGTTTTATCTTTCCATCCCATGTACCTCAAAGACTCAATCCCTCAGCAAAGAGGCCATAAGACAGCAGCTTTAGTGGGACTTCTGATCAGTAATTGATCTCCTGTATTTTGTAAGCATCACACTTGATGCTTGAACTAGTTATTGGCAGATTTACCTGAGACATCTGTATTGCACTAGGGTATGATCAATTATTTTACAGGAAAGATTGTGCTTTCTTTGCTTTCTGGGTTATGCCAAGGGTGAAAAACCTACTGAAATATTTTTGCAATTAACATGCTTCAAAGCACAACTTAGCATCTTTGCATACGTATCCTGAGGAGACCAAGACACGTCTTTTCGATTTTTAAAAACCTGCAGTGAAAAATTGATATGTATTCAAAAGTATTTCTGCTACTGAAAAAATGAAATGGAATAATAAGAGCTAGGTGATCTGTCAGAACACAGTCCTATTATTTGCTATCTTTTAACTAAATACGCTAATAAAAATAACAGGTTTTTGCTAGCAAGTAGCCCCACAGATGTGCTTAGGATCAAAGACTAACTATTTATGTGGCCAACCACTTTACTATCACTCTGTGTGATAACAAAAAAATGTGCTTACAAAAAAAAGAAAACGGAATGCTTTACGGCATGCATAGCACTGATGAAGGTGGTAGATTAAAGGGGGAAAAAATCATGATTACAAAGTCATGAAATTTACTAAACTAGGACATTTTCTGATGTCAGAGAGAAATAAAGATAATGCAGGGGGCATACAAAAATCATGTTCAGTAATCCAAACATACAGTAGGGGTGGGATATGACTGATGCAGAGATTGTGTGGGAATAGTTAGGGCATAATCCCTTCACAAGTCTCTATTTCACCAGCCTTGAGCGTTTCCATTTTCTATCCATCATTTTCTGACTGTCTGTTGGTTTGCTTCTTAACTCAAGCCTGCATAGGATAATAGGCTACAATTACATTAACCGCCTTTCATCTCAGTTTGAATTAAATTTGTTCTGCGTGCCAGCATGAAAATCTGTCCCCAGTCATTTTGCTTAAGTCAAAGAATAATAAACTCCCTGAGTACAATATTTTAGCTAGCGGTTTTAATATTATGAAATATCTTTTAACTGAAAGATAATACCAAAATTAGTATTTAAGAGGAAAGATTCAGTTACAGTATTTGTCAGTTATGTGTACATATATATTCTGCATTATGAGCGTGATTTTTAAAATATTGAAAATACAATTTTATCCTTGGTTGTTTTCACACTTTCTGAAGTCTTTTTTCCTCACTTGTTTTCTGATTGGGTTTCTAAATTAAGCAGAAGTAATGCTACAATTTATAGCGTTAGGCATAACTTAGAAATGCAAAATATTTTAATGTCACTTGAAAAACAATTCTGGTGACTGAAATGGTCCATCATGCCAGAAAAAGAAAGTACTTGTTCTATTTTCTGTAAGTAAGAGAGAACAATCAACTGAAAGGACAGTGGAGAGATGCACTCTGAGGTGAATCCTCTTTTGAGACTGTCAGAGTGGAAAAAAACAATTCAAATAATTCACACTATGATTATTCTAAGTTTCCCCTCTGGATTTTTGTTTTTAAAGAAAATATAACTGAAATGGCCCTCTGATTTCCAAGTTCTACTTCAGGAGTGACTTGGGAGAAGTGTCTTAAGCACCACATCAATTTTGAAATGGCAGAATGTTGTATAAGCAATCTTGAATTCATTTATTCGTAATATTCGTATTTGTAAGAATGAGCACACATTCAAAAAACAAAATATCAAATTGACCAACACCTCATGAGGAACATATATGAACGATAGTGAAATGTTCTGTTTGAAAAACAAAATGTGCACAGTATGACCTACTGCCATAACAGAAGAAAATTTTGACAATCAGTCTTGCATTCTGAATCCAGGAAACAGAGATTTTTGGAAGGCATACTCGCAAATTCTAGCTATGACTGCAATTTGAAGAAGACAATGTTCACAGGTACAGTGTTATGTTACCTGTACCCCTCATTACAGTGTGTTAATAGAGTTTACAACAATTTCATGCATAATGAGCATGCAGAATATCAAATATGACACACTATTTAGAAATACATAAAGCTGGATGTATCTGGAATATAGTTCAATATATCCACTATGAAAGAAGATGTATTAGAATAATCTTCAGGTTCTACTGCTCAATGTTTCTTTTCTATTTCTAGGCCTGTATATAACTGGAATAATTCAATTTGAACTTCTACCATGTTTATAAAAAAAGCTACATTAGTCACTATTTCTTTTAACCATTCTTTTCCCAATGAAAGAACTACCCTTTGCTGAATATTCGCTGTAGTTTATTTTAAGGCCAGTACTTAAAAGACATCTGTGGCAGAAACTTTCATTTGATACAAACATAATAAAAACAAGACACAAGAGATTCTAAGCTTGAAGAGACTGTCAAAGGCTGACACATACACAGTATACATGGGTTCAAATATCTCAATTAAAAGAATCAAGATCCTATGGCACAACAACTAAGATGTCTAAAAACACGTTATCAGAACTTTCACCACATAGAAATATTCTAAGAACATCGAGTAAACAATGAGAAACAGGCTGATGAAACTCTAC
Organism: Dasyornis broadbenti; assembly: GCA_013397935.1. Taxonomy (NCBI): domain Eukaryota; kingdom Metazoa; phylum Chordata; class Aves; order Passeriformes; family Dasyornithidae; genus Dasyornis; species Dasyornis broadbenti. Next base: position 587,657 of record VZRN01001092.1, on the reverse strand, counting down.
AAAACTGTGCACAAAGCTCGAATTAAAGCTTCTGAAGGGCCAGTGTCAAACCACTTATTAAATCACGTATTTAGCTATTTTCCAAAAGTGTAAAAGATATAAAAGCAAAAGCAATAAAGTAATGGTACAGGAAAGGTATCATGAAAGGTAATGACAAAAAGACAAGAGCATTAAGAAAACAAAAATATCAGGAAGTTTTTTATTCTTTTTCTACCCTAAAACCAGGGTGGAAATGTATTTACTTTTATACACATCAGGGTGGTATAAATAAAACAGAAAAAAAAAAAAAAAAAGGGGAAAAAAACCCCAAAAAAAAATTAAAAAAAAAAAACATT